>JAMPIV010004784.1:702500-920000 GCA_024509875.1 Oreohelix idahoensis | reverse complement strand
TACTTATTAGATACTTGAGCACTACTTGCCCTAGGGATAAGAGGAGATGCTGAATCTATCTACCATTTAGGAGGGTGCCGGGAACATGTTTACTTAATCAAAACAGACACTTTAGACAGGGACAATCCTATCTGAATAAGGAAATGAGCTACTGAGGAAAACATAAGCGAAGAAACATGAGGTCCTGCTACTGAGTCGCTTCATGACTGGATTCTGAAGGCCTACAAAACTAACTGACTACTAATACACTCCCAACACACCGCTTCCTAAAAGTATCTACTAACTACAAGCTAATAGAGGACAATACGAGGAACGTGCAAGTTAGTTTACTAAACAACTTTTACTTACTGTTACTATCATACGAAACTTACTACTGCGATGGAAAACTACTACTACTTTAACACTAGAACATAACGTGACTCCTCCACACAACTACTAACTAGCTTATCTACACTACTAGAACTACGTAGGGACTTTACTACTTAGTAAGACTACTTACTCCTACTACCGTAAGAACTTCGACTTATACTACTTACGTATACAAGAGAACTACTACTTTACTTTACTTCTAATTACCGCAACAAGGTTGGTACTTTTTACTAACAAGAAACTACTACTACTAACTACGGTGCTATCCCCTACTAAATAGAAAATTAGGGGTTTAAGAAGGAAGATCGGTATAATACTAACAAATAGTTTAGCGAGGTGGTCACTACTATTTTATAGTCTTACTAACTTTTACTTAAACTACTAACGGTAACTACGGACGTGCACTGGTGGTTGTGGTCATTAAGCGTTAGATAGTTCGCCTGGCTGGGGTAGGAGATATAAGAACTGGGTACCGTCCTACTCTAAATTTTCTCCTTACTCGAACTATGGGTAACCTGGGTCCTATTCTGAGTATGTCGGTGTGGAAGTATCAAGCACTTAAGAACCCCGGTTGCTTTGTTACCGTAGAAAAGAAAAAAGTTTTTGGCCCATCCCCGTTGGCGACTAGTTTCTACTCTGTTAATGGATTTACTATAAAGGTCGCAGTTATTTTTCTATCTCTAAAGAAAGCGTTACGGAATAGATAAGTACAAGTAAAGCTATAAGAATAGAAGAACCTAGAAGGTACTAATCTACTATTTTCTACAAAAAAGCCGGTGGGGTGTCCTGTGCTAGAAAAAGAAAAACAAAAAGTGTCTTGGTTTGAGGCTTACTAAGACCTTACTGGGGTGGACCTAAGATCGGTAGTACTATCTAATAAAAGGAAGCAATAATAATATCCTGAAGAAGGATCGATACCTTGACTAAAGACTAGAATAAACCTCCTATTAGATACTTAAAACAAACTGGTCTACTAGAACTACTATTAATAATCTACTTCGAAGTCGCCTAGTAATTAGAGGGGTTCTAAAAGGTGTTGGGGGGTACCTGACGAAGAGCGGGGGCGGGGATTATATCCTACAAGCTAACTTTAAGAAATGAAAAAAGAAATACCTTTCTATCTTTACCACTTCTTACTTTTTTATGATTTTCTTTAAACCTGGGCGTTAAACTGCTACAAGGGTAAGAAGCTTTCTTTCTCTTCTGCGTAACTAGTCTACTGGGTCTAATTTTTTACTACTACATCTTCTTAATAGCGGATTCTCCTGTACAACTGTTCCTATTTAATTCTGGCTTTTCTTTACAGGATCCTAGCTTTTTCCTGTTGTTGTATCCTTACTTTTTATCTGACTTTCCTGATTTGCTAGATAAGCTCCTACTTTCTTTGACTTTTTCTTGCTGCAGGGGAAGCTATCACTTTCTACAAGAAAAACTTTTGAATAAGAACAGTCTCTCTCAACTTTTACTCCCCCCTACCCAGACTAAAGAAGACCAGCCCACGTTCCTTCAGTCCTCCTTTGTTTTTGAAGAACACTAAGTTAAGAAGGGAGCCATGCTTTTCCAAAAACAATTTCTAAAAAGCGGTTTTCTGCAGGCCAACTAAATCTCCTTTTCTTTGCTTCTCATTATTTCTATCCTCCCTCCCCCTCTTCCCCTCCTACCCCCCCCCTCCTCTCCCACCCCTCCCCCCTTCTTACTCACTAGAATTTACCCCCCTTACCCCCCTAATCCTCCCCCTCCTCCCCTCCTAGCGTAATACCCACCCCCCTTTTAGGTGGTTTCCACCCCACCCCTGGTCTAAACTTCCCCTTCCTTTTTCACCTCCCTTCTAATCAGCCCTTTTTTCCTTTAAACTCCCTCTTAATCCTAAAGTACTACTCTAACTAAACTTCCCTTCCTCCTCGACCGCACCCTTCTCCAGTCCCCCCTCCTACCACTAGTAAAAAGAACACTTCTCCTCCTTCCTAAAGGGAAGAAACCTCCCCACCCCCCTTCTCCTCCTCCAACCACTACAGCCCTCCCTCCAATACTTTTCACCTCAACTCCGTGCCTACGGCACCACATCCTCCCCCTTTAATCCTCAAGATGACTCCTGTTCCAAAGAGGTCCTCCCTCCTACGTACTGTACCTACCCCAGCGACCACTAAGACCCCCTCCTACTTCCCCCCCAACCCCTCCCTCCCCACACCAATCCCACCTCCCCCTTCCCAGACTCCACTATCCACAGAAAAAGATACCGAATAGACTCCCCCTCCTCCTTGACTACTATTCCGCCCCTTCAAGACTCCTACTACTACAACTCCTCCTCCGCCCCCTCCTCCATAGTCCTTTCCCTCCTCTTTATCCTTTTGTCTTTACGTCTTCCACCACCTGAAATACCATCCCCTACCACATAATCCCCCCCCTCGTCCTACTCTCCATTTCCTCCTACTTTAAAACTTACTTTCCCCTACCTCAGACTACTACCCTCCCCTACCCCCCTACTAATAAACCTCCTACTATCCCTACCACCTCCCCTCCCCCAGCCTACATAAAACAAGAAACTCCTATATTTTTTCCTCAAAAAACTACTATTAAAACTTAAACATTCTTAATCCTCTTCATACATCTTACTAACAACCTACGGCCTGGGATCTTTATACAAACTTGTGCCACTTTTCTTTATTTAATATACAGCTTCCTTCAGCTCTTATTCAATTTCGCTTTCCTCGTTGTCCTCTTTTATCAAATCGCGGGCGGAAATTGCCTACTTAAGGCAAACAAGATTGTCTCAATCTTTTTCCTAATTTCAAAACCTACTTGGTCTTATTTCTCTACTAATGCGACCACCACCACTTCCTTTCGCCAGGAAGAACCAGACTCTTCTTTTTTATTTTACCGGCCTCCTCCTCGCTCCTACTAATTTTGATTAGGGAACAAGATTTCTACTGACTACGAAACCTCCTCGGTCCTTTTTTTACTAGAACCTCCTCCTTTTAAACGAGAGCGACTTCTATTTTTCCCTCCTACTTACTGGGGCCAATATTATATGATTCTACGACTCTGTTCCTATTTTCAATTTTTTACTTTACATTTAATTTCCTTGTAGTTTCACTACTATTAACTTCCCCACTTGTCCTCTGGTACTTCAAACGCGGGCATCCTGCTGTACTGCCTACTACTACCTACTACTCTACTCCTACTACTACTAACTCTCCCCTCCCTCTCCTTATTCATAAGATTGGTCCTATTTACACAAATCATCGCTCTTTGACTGCAAAAAACTAACTATCCTTTCCGACACAACTTTATAAGCACTCCTCCCCTACTACTACTAAAACCTCCTGCCTCCTCCACTAGTTTTCCCATCCTAACCCCCTTCTCTCTCACTCCTACGACTCGAACTCAGCTACTACTACTACAACTAAATCACTCCTAACACCCAGGACTAAATAACTTATCATATATTATGATTCGAATAAAACCTAACTACAGCTTGCTGTATCCCCTCCTTACTATAACCTCCTCCGTCTATTACACGTAACACTCCTTCCTCCCTCTTCCAATCCTCCTATATAAACCTTAAAAATAAACTGTACTCTCTCCTTACTAGTACTCTTCTCCTCCTCCTGGCACTAATCACTCTACTAAAACGACCCTCTCTGATTAAACTACCTCAATTCATCACTCCGTCCACCTCTCTCCCTCTCTCCTGGCAGACTTCCTCTCTCACGAACGTCGAGGACACTAGCTATAACACACGGTCTCCGTCGAGTCCCCTTTTCCCATCCCCCACCCATACCAATTCTACTGTTCCATCAACTCACCAGAACAAACCAAGATTCACGATCTATTTCATATCCATCTACCACTCCTCAAACTCTTTTCCACTTTTTCTGCTCTACCCTACCAACCAACTCAATTCTCTAGACTTGATCAATCACATTCTCTTTTATTCAACCGGGGGTTTCAACCAGATCCTGTCCCCCCTTGTAAGCTACTTCCAGGCTTCTCCAGTGTGTTCCCTATCCACTCACCATCGTCTTACTTCTGAAATACCCAATCCTTTACCCATCTCCACTTTTTTCTAAGTTCATTTCACCTCAGATCCAAGAGAGGATCGGCAGTTGCATCGGTAAGTCGTTTAACGAGACCTTTTTTTTGATCCATGACATCTCCTCTTTTAGACCCGTAGACAAGAATCCTACTTTATCCCTGTGACTCTTCAGTCTACATACTTACTGTAGTTAATCACTTAAGTATTACTCGAAAAAATACTAACATCTTCATCCAAGAACGTACGAAAAAACTCTTACCCCAAACTCTAATGACCTACGACTAAATAAACTATAGATTAACCACTTAAAAAATGAACTCTTAGAATCTTACCAAAAAATGAATCTCCCTCTCATGAAATCTCCTCGTAAACCCTTAGTAACATAGTTTTTCTAACTTCCGACTTATCATTCTACACTGATTGTACTAGCCCTTACATGTACAGTACTACACATACGTTAAAATATGTGCAGATCTTTTACATCTTGTATCGATAAATGTTTTCTTCATAGGACCTTCAAACCTTTTATCCCAAGTACGTATTATCCCCTATGTCGGCCACCTTGTGTTTTTTAGGAACTAGAAATTCCAACTATTTATTTTTCACCAAGCAGCAGTCACCATTGCTGGTACCGCCGTCCTCATATTTTTGGACTAGTATTTATCCTAGCTAAGGAAGCTAGTACGACTACTATTCATACATTTTTTTTACAGAAGCGCATGACTACTGGTAGTGCCAATCCTACTCATGTCCCCTAGCTACTTAGGCTGCGGGTATCCTACACCCAATCTATTCCCCTAACTAATACAAAGAACTATATCTCCTGATCTTACAGGCTCACAATGATCTTATCCCAACCTACCTTCCTGACTTGTACTTCGTGAAGCTATTACAGAGGGACATGTTGTCTTCAGTTTTTTCTTGTATTAAATGGTCCATCGAGTTAGCGCTTACTATAATGCCGAAGTACCATTTCCAACCCCAGTATTGGTCTCTCTAACTGTCTCTATGCTACGTAGTCCACAGATCCGGTACCATAGTGGGTTAGTTCTTTTCCAGAGTATTGTTTCAACATACTTACTACACTATCTGCTCCATCTGTTCTTTTCTCACTTGTCCTCCTCATGGTTGTCTTTGCCCTAAGAGACCCCCAAGACCGGAAGGAAACCTGCCCCTTTCCGTCTTTCTTGTCTTCACCATTCCTACAAGGTAGCACTGAAACCCTAACGAACACCTCTATAAAATGAATGACCTGATGGTCGAAGGTGGAGTAGCTGGCCTAGATTACAACACAAGTATCCCTGTCTTTTATACAAACTGTAACAACCAATATCCACTCCAGCCATCTTGTAGCTGAGTAGTCGTCTTATTGTCCTCCCCCCAGACTTTATTACCAAGTCCAATTCCAACATATAACATCTCTGTAGGCCCTCGATATTCTGCTTTGAGTGGCCTCTGCTGAAATAAAGCCATCACCAGGTCCTATTAGAACTTCTTTTTCAGTATCTCTTATAACACAATTTTTCATGGACATCCCCAAGTAGTGCCCCAGGAGATCATCTCCCCCTATCTTATTACTTAATCACCTTCAATTCGTTGGTCATTTCACACCGCACGTTAAACTGTTTGTAGCTCATTCTTCTGCTGGTAAATATTGTACCGTGAGACAGCCGGGTTTTGGTCAAGCTAGTCTATTGAAAGGTCCCCCCAAATCCAAAATATTGATCTGAATCCCACCTCTCATTTGCTATCTTGTATATGTTTGCTCGAGACAACAGTTTTTCCCCATAGATCTCTTGTCCTGAGGCAACTTGTTTGCTTTTCTGTATTTCACCTATGTTAAGCTCTGCTTTGTGCAGTAGCTCATTAACTTAACAGTCTCACTATGATCGTTAAATATTTCCTTTGGAATAGGCACATCTTAATTGCCATCAATCTTTTTCCTTTCTAGCTTGCCAAACATGCTCCTCAATATACATCATTTCCCCTACTTGTCTCTTTTGATACTTCTACTTTTACTTCTTAAAAATCATTTGCTTCTATGTGTACACTTAAAACCTTGGAGAGCCTTGGCTTTTGGCTAACTTTCTTATTTTGATTGTGTTTCCCTAATCTTCCTAAATTTCCTGCCTTGTTTCTTGTTTTTGTCTGTCTTTTCTATCTTATTATAGGTTTCTGTTGCTTATCCATGCTTTTTGTTGTTTTTATTCCTCTTTTCTCCAGTATTTCTTTATTCCTCCTTCCAGTACAACAAGTTTTTACTGCTTGCATCTAATTATTCTTCTGTATTCTCTACATCTTAACCGCAGTAGTGAGACGTTGGCATTTTAATTGGCCAATAATTCAGACACGCAAATTTCCCTCAGTGTTTCTTGAATTCTGTTTCCTTAAGATCTGCTCCTAAAACTAATGCATTTGTCTATAATTTTGCCATTATTCCTATCTATTCTTGAGTTTCACTTTTTTTTAAGATTAGCTAGGTCAGAAGAGTGATCCTCCATGCCCCTCCATCTAGCTACCTCTACTTCCCTTTTCCATCTAATAGTAATGCCATCTTTTAGTTTCTTCATTCTTCCATCTACTATCCCTCCATACCTAACTTTCGTAACTTCTAGTGATCTGGTGATATCCAGTTGGCCAAGTTTACAAAACGTTATAGTTAAACTGCTTCTACTAGGCCATTGATTTGGAACACTAAGCAACTTTCTGATAGGTTCTTACACTCCAAGTAGTAGTAGCAATAATAATAAATGAAAAGTAATTGAAAAAGTAAAAGTTCATTAGGAGCTAACGTTATTTTTAAAGTAATTTTTAGTTAGTATAAGAAGATTTTTAGAAGGTTTAGTAGCCATTGTAGTAAAGTCTCGAAGTATGGGTTTAAAAAATAAAAAAATTGCAGATCCTCCAACGGCACGCATGATTGTTAGCATTTTTAAAACCTCCTCTACACGTTTTGCGCGCCTCTCCGCCTACTAAAGGAGCCTCCTCCTACTGCGCCCCGTATCCTAACCTTTTATACTGTGCAGTAACAGGAGCGGCGGCTCCTGGTGTTGCCGTCCTCCTCCTAGATCCCACCTACGTATTTACTGGTTTTATACTACTACTACGATTAGTTTATTAATTTACTATAACTGTGTTACGCTGCGCTCGAAAAGACACGTTTAATATTACTATAGTATCAACTAGACTCAGAAAAACACCTATTAATCCTAGTGAACAAACTATTATCTTTATTCTTTCTACTACTTGACTTTTACTGCTACGATCCTACGATAAATACTAGTAGCCGGTAAAGTATTTTATTCTTGTAACCTGTCTAAAAGCTAAGTGTCAGAAGCCTAACTACAAAGTACGTAGATAGTAGTAGGTTCAGGAATGCTAGAATACTCTAGTGCCCTACTCCTACTACTGTATTTCTACCTCACTCATTTAAATCAGACGTTAGTAGTACTTACTACCTGAGTCTCTAGTCTCCTGATATGATCTCATTTTTAGTACTAGTACCCTAGTATCTAACTCTAACCTACTAAACTAAGTAGACCTACTACTTACGACTACCTACTACTAGTACGTTCTGATTTACTACTAGTACCTACTACTAATACCTACACTACTACTACTTTTTGAGTCTACTACTAGTGAGCTACCCTACTAAAACTCTACATTTAGTAGTAGTACGTAACTAGTTATTACATTTCCTCTTCCTAGTACTACTGTACTTAATAGTATGGTTACTAGGTACCTTTTTTTTTTACTACGACGTAAACTACTAGCTACTTACGAGTACCTAGTACCTACTAACTTAGCTAAGATTACTACTACTACTGACCCCTGGTCGGCTTAAACTATCCAGACTAGTCTGACTTCCAGTAGCTCCTACTACTAGATATTGACCTACTTTTCCCTCCTACCTATTCGTAAGAGATTAGGAACTCCTCTTGGGTTTAGGTTAGTTTTCTCGTGGCTCAGAGATTCGGGAAGTGTAGATTTTACTAACTTTCGGTTTCTTCTCTTGCATCTTTACTCCGCCGTCCTCGTTATCTTCGCGAGTTACTCTAGGTGTTTGACTACTGACTTGTAGTTATTTTTGTTTTTTTTTTACTATGTTTTTGGTGAGTGTTAACTCTCTAGCTAAGAAAATTAAGAAGGACCGAGGACCTACTTACTCCTCCTAGAACTAAGGGGGTTGAGTGTGACTAGAAAAAACTCTACTACTACTAAGGGGGGGTACTACTCTACTATCCTAAGAAGCTCCGAAAAAGAAACTAAGGGTATAACGGGGTAAACTAGAGAATAACTACTCCGCTAACTATTTACCTACTATCCTGCGTCAAGAAGACTACTTGGACTCGAGTAGTGACAGGCTAGTCTACCTGAGGCTAACTAACTTCCATTTGGGCCGCAAGGCTGAATACTACTACAGACGCTAAGCTGAGGCTGCGGAGGTCTCGTATCTACTACTGGAGGAGGACTACCTACTACTGAGGTACATAACTGACTGTGTGATATCTACTCCACCACTGACTCCTCCTAGCTCCACCCGCTCCGCCTCCTACCGACCCCCTCCTCCCCTGTGACGAACACGTTTCCTCCCTCCGTCACTACCGCGCCTCCTCCTACTACGCAAGTCTGCCTCACTCCTGCCCCGTACGCGGCCCCCAACCTCCCGTAGTACTAAGAAGTGTTTCCTCCTCCTCTTCCTTTTGTTTTTTGAGTTTCCATTTTGTCCTCGTGTCCTACCGCTCTCCAAATTCGGCAGGGTCCTAAGTTTAAAGGGGGAGAGAAGTTTTTTCCGTCAGAATCCAAGTAAACCCGCTCGCTGCTCTCCTCTTATTTAAGAGGATTGATACTACCCCTCCTCCGCTCCTCCTCCTACAGTTGTCCCTTGCCTCCTCCTCCTCCCTAGCAGGATTGGGGAACTCCCCTCCTCCTCCTGTCTTTTTGCACCCTCCTCCTCATGTGGTGTTCTCCTCCTTAGGAGGGAAGCTTTGTCTAAGTCCTTTGAAAGTAGTTATTGGTTTTAAGGAGTGCTAATGTTTTGTTCCTGTTTCCTTAACGACTACCAGGGCTCCATCCTCCTCCTATTTTTTCCTATTTATGTAAGATATCCCCGATTTTCCCTGGTTCCTTTAAGACTACACGTTCCTCCCACTAATACACCTCCGTTTTATGAAGCAAGAAGCTGTCTAGAAGGGGTTATGTTTTATTCTTGTCGCTCGTCCCCGCCAGAGAGTGAGGAAGCTCCTAGGTGCCTCACCAGATCCTCCTCCCACCGAAAGGTCCTGGGGGATAGCCCCATGTGAACTCCAACCCACTCACGCAGTGTCCCTACCGTAGACCGTCCCCCTCCTCTACGCTCCTCCTCCTCCATAGTTATAGACTCTCCTCCTCCTCCTTAGACTACGTCTGTGATCTAAAATGCCCTCCTAGTTACTTCGCAGAGTCCTCGAGATACTACTACACGCTTCCTCCTCCGTCCTATAGAAGACGCTTCTCCTGTAAACTACCACCCCCTGTCCTCCTCCTACCTTCTCCCCTCCTCCTCCATCCTCACTACGTAGAAGAACTCCTAAGTCTAGGTCACTCCTTACTGAGGTTGCTCGTAGCCTCCCTCTCTTCTCCTCCTGACTAACAAGTCTCTCCTCCCCACACACTACTCCGAGTCTCTCCTGATATTGAACTTGGGGTGGGTCCTCCTACGAAGAAGAGTCCTCAGACTCCTCCGTCCTCTCCTAAAGAAGAAAAAAGAAGAAAAGTTAAGAAGAGGAAGAAATGAAAAAATTTGCACTCCTTTAGGAAAGGAAATATTAAGAAAATTAACGGATTTTATTTGACTTGAATAAAAAGTAGTTAAGAAGGAGCCCTCTTCTTAAGAAATCGTATATAAAAATAAAAAAAAAAAAGGGGGAAAAGAAGGGGGGTATAAAAGAAGAAGAAGAAGAGAAGGAGAAGTAGTAGTTGGTTTGAAAGAAGTAAGTGGCCTGGGGTAGAAGAAGAAGAAATAGTAGAAGAGGATAGAGAGAAAGAAGAAGAAGAAGTAGTATAAGAAGAAGAAGAAGTAGTATAAGAAGAAGAAGTAGTAGAAGAAGAAGAAGAAGAAGAAGAAGAAGAAGAAGAAGAAGAAGAAGAAGAAGAAGAAGAAGAAGAAGAAGAAGAAGAAGAAGAAGAAGAAGAAGAAGAAGAAGAAGAAGAAGAAGAAATAGTAGTATAAGAAAAGAAGAAGTAGTATAAGAAGAAGAAGTAGTATAAGAAGAAGAAGAAGAAGAAGAAGAAGAAGAAGAAGAAGAAGAAGAAGAAGAAGAAGAAGAAGAAGAAGAAGAAGAAGAAGAAACACAGCTGCAACCATCACTATTTCTTGTGAGTTTTACCTTAGATATATTAATCATCACCCATTGAGCTCCCCAAAGAACATTGACCTTCAACAAACGCATGCCAAGTCTTTCTGTCACGTGCCATCAGCTTAGTCTTTCCATGTCATCTTCATCCCCTTCATGCCTGTCTCCAGTTCTCTTCTCTATGTGCTCCTTGGTCTTCCTCTACCTCCCTTACCCTTGGGATTATACAACAGGGACTGCCAGGTTATACTTTCAACAGGTTTTCTCAATGGGTATCCTATCCACCTCCAGCGTCTTCTACTCATCTCCTGTTCCACCAGCACTTGTCTGGTTCTTGTCATCTCGTGTTCCACTGGCACTTGTCTGGTTCTTGTCATCTTGTGTTCCACTAGCACTTGTCTGGTTCTTGTCATCTCGTGTTCCACTGGCACTTGTCTGGTTCTTGTCATCTCGTGTTCCACTAGCACTTGTCTGGTTCTTGTCATCTCGTGTTTCACTAGCACTTGTCTGGTTCTTGTCATCTCGTGTTCCACTGGCACTTGTCTGGTTCTTGTCATCTCGTGTTCCACTAGCACTTGTCTGGTTCTTGTCATCTCGTGTTCCACTGGCACTTGTCTGGTTCTTGTCATCTCGTGTTCCACTAGCACTTGTCTGGTTCTTGTCATCTCGTGTTCCACTGGCACTTGTCTGGTTCTTGTCATCTCGTGTTCCACTAGCACTTGTCTGGTTCTTGTCATCTCGTGCTCCACTGGCACTTATCTGGTTCTTGTCACCAGTTCCACATTAAGTGATCTTGTCATACCACTTCAATAGTTCTCCTCTACGCAAGCACCCATTTATGAAGGTCTGCAATTTTCTTGGGTATTGTTATTCTTATGTGTTTAAATTTACCATAGTATATTTTGGTCAAAGATGAATCTCACCCTTCGGAAAAAAACTAACATTCAGTTATAGCTTACAATCATAGAACAAGTAAAAGAAAAAGAAACATGTTTTAAGGACCACTTTTGTTATTGTTACCAAAAGCAGTAAAAAACAGAAAATAAATAGCCCATATATTGTTTTACAAGGGTCGGCAACCAGTCGATCCCAATCTATCGGTAGCTCCCAGTGGATGATTTAGTAGATCTTTAGGCGACTTCGGGAAAAAAAAACTTAGACAAATTTCCGACAAGGCATCTCCCGCCGGTATTATTAAAACCATGGTGTACCCGGGATCAAAGGTACTTTTTCCGCATTCCCAATGAACACTCGCGAACTGGATACTATATATTCGTGAACTGCATGAAATTGGAACACGATCTTTTCTCTGTGAGGTTATCATCCCCTGGCCCTCCCCGCCCCGTTTAAAATTATATATATATATATATATTATATATATATATATATATAATATATATATATATATATATATATATATATATATATATATATATATATATATATATAAGATATTTACAAGGTTCAGGATAAAAGTGGATGGCGGGTTATCAGTAATTCTTCATGTCGTTCGCAAATTTATTCTTTTTTAACAGATATAACAAATTACTTATTAACGATAACTGGCTACCCACTTTAATCCACCGTATACAGTAGATTGTATGGAACAATTATTGTTTGTTTTTTAGTGCATTTGGTAACCAGAACAAAAGTGATCAATAAAACATATTATTTCCTGTAATTGTTTATCTACAAGATTTTCAGTTGGTGTTTCATTATTCTAAGGCATTAACAATTTATCCACTGACTCGTACAAATATTTCCTCATGCCTTCTGAGAAGAGGTCCCGGCAATTTTACATTGTGAGATTCGTCATTGTCTAGGAAGAGGGGTAAAAAGTGGAGGTTCATGCATCGTTGGCTGAGATGAGCGCCCCCCCCCCCTGTGAGGTGAGGCTCGGGCCAAATAGCCCTGCTTGTCTCCCCCTCCCTTTCGTAAGAACTGATTGCTCCTATCTTCAACAGTGTTTAAAACCCATAACTAATCATGTATACTGGAGCGTCATTGTTGTGCAAATATTGTAAATTAAACACACACAAAACAATTAGTAATATGACACAGCCTTGTCGATATCTCATATCACGTCCAGCCGACATACCATGTCGAATTCGCATTTCGACTATTTTAAGTCGTCAATTAATGAAACATATTACGCAACCTAAAAAAAACTATTACAAGTTCATTTGACAGCGCTAACTGGGACAAGGGACACAACTACAGGAAATACAACTTCATTCTAAAAAGGGCAACAATTATCTCATGTATTCATTAATCATCATTTTTTGCTCCTACAGAGCGTTCGATTGGTACAGTGTTTAGAGCCTTGTCGTGTATGATTTATCAGATAGGTAATAGATGTTTATAGCCCTGTCTGAGCAGAGGTGATAGTGATGACAATGTGAAAGTAAGGGGTAAGATATAGTTTTATCACGAGGTGATCGTGTAAGAGAAAGGACAGTCTCTGGATAGAATAATTTATCTTTTCCAGCCTATCTGGACGACGATATTTAAATCAGACGCACTTTTTCTCCTTGTACGAAAATGCAAGTTACACTGCACTCACATGCACACAATTCTGTGACAAATACGTACGAACGTGAAAACAAACTATGGATAACATTTAATGAATAGGGGTTGACCGACACGATAACTAAAGGTTTAATAAAGTTTATTATAAATAGAAAATCACAACATAAATAATATGCATCAAGAGATCATGGTTTACAGACAAAAATGAAAATTAATCAAATAGGTTTTCCCATCTGGTAAAGGAAAAGAAAGGACGATCCAACAGAGGTTAATTAACGCAAAAGATCAAGGTTAACAATAAGTTATGAAATAGTCAGTATGGGAAAAGAATAGGTTCCTAATATAAACTATCCCGTGACTAATCAGATTATTGAGATAAAAAAAAGAAAGAAGAAACCATATAAGTATATGATGTTAACAAAAGACATAAGTATCTTTCTCTGTTCATTCAATTCACATACACGCAGTGGCCACTTTCAGATGCACTTACCCCAGTAGTTGTCGCAGGCATTCCAAGGAAATACACCAATAAGTAATATATATATTTAGGGTCAAATTTAAGTTTGCCAAATCCAGCCCCAGACTCTCCGTAATTGCTGACTGCAAATTTCACAGGAGTCGCTAGAGTCGGTGTTAAATTTGTACTGGATACAATAAGTTATCTATGCCTTCAGTTGGTTGGAGTAAGGTTCATGCGTGGTGATCGCCGATGTAGAATAAATAGAACATATACAGTTCCTAGGTTGTTTAGCCTCAGGTGGCTGAAACGCTAGGTTTAAGTTACACAAATGTTGCTGACAATATATTGCCACAGTTGGCTGATGATATATATATATATATATATATATATATATATATATATATATATATATATATATATATATATATATATATATATATATATATATTCTTTTTCTTCTTCCGTCCTTAGCCACCGACCGTCAAAGCAGTCAGTGGCCATTACGCCTAGTGGCGTCTTAGGGCAACAGCAGATAGGTTTTCTTTGCCATTGTTTCCCATCACGCCTATTGGCGTCTTTAGGGTAACGGCAAATCAACCCATTTGCTGTTCTTTCCGTAATCGAAGTGACTGGCAAACGGGTGATCAGCCCGTTGATATATATATATATATATATATATATATATATATATATATATATATATATAATATATATATATATATATATATATATATATATATATATATATATATATATATATATATATATAATATATATATATATATATAAAAGATATCTTCTACGGACAATTAGCAGATGGCAAGAGAACAGTTGGGCGACCACAGCTGAGGTTCAAAGATGTGTGCAAGAGAGATATGAGGGCACTGGACATGGATCCAGCAACATGGGAGGATGAAGCTGCCGATCGCACTAAGTGGCGATGCTATTTACGGCGCCACCTCAGATTGGGCGAAGAGAGGCTCACACAAGAAGCAGAGGTGAGGAGAAAACGTCGAAAGGAGCACCAGGAAAATAAGCAGTTGAGGGCTGTCACCTCAGGGGCGCATTCCCATAGTCAGTTATGACTGAAGGGGCTATTATTATTATTATTATTATATATATATATATATATATATATAATATATATATATAAATATATAAATATATAAATATATAAATATATAAATAAATAAATAAATATATATATATATATATATATATATATAAGTAAATCTGGTAATAGTTCTGGCCCAGTTAATATTATAATTCAATGGTTCTATTCTGGTTTCTCTCAGGAAAATGAGAAAAATTGAACAGCACAGCAAGAAGCTCATCAATATTAAATATTCTTGGATGCTTATAATATTATAAGTTCGTATGATCATAAGTTCATATGGCCATAAGAAAACAAGCCGCTAGTACTCAGGTTTGATCAACCTATATTTCAGGAAAAGAACATTTAAACATTTAACTAAATTATCAATATCATATCTAACACGTGTTAAAAATAGGACCTCTACACCACTCTGTTATAAATTAGATTTAAAACACACGTGTCTAGCTTATCCTATCATTCTGTTAACGCGTGATATGAACACTAGTCATTTAAAAAAATTACATAAAATGGATAGAAGTAAATAATATATGCCGTCAGTAGACAGTTATTTAATGTATGTACTAGTTAATTTAAAACATCTCTTACTGGAAAAATAACGAGTAATTAAATTTACTTTACGGCTGGAAAGTTAGCTATGAGTTATTTAATTAGCACAGAAAATCTCAGTGAAATATATATTGAAAACTTTAAACACACTAAATCACTTCAAATCTAGTATATAAATTACCGCAATCAGAAAAATGAAACACTCCACGGAATCTATTAATTTTCACTCTGTACGAGAAATCTTAAGATAACGAGCTAGTGAATTCAGATAGATTTCTGGGAACTGATCATGGCTATCGGAGAGACATGGTATATATTGATATGTTCCGTACTATCGTTCTTCAATGCGAAAGTCACACCCCTGCCAGACCCGAGCCAATTTGCCGTTCGATTTCTTGAATAAGAGGTAATTTTACCACCTCTTGACTTTCATCATCTCCGCCTTGCCAAAAATCAGCTACGCAATTTTCACCTGAAAGTTTTACAATCCAAGGTCCGTCTCACTGAATATCGTGTGTTCCCCTGATCAAAGAATCTATTACGCCATGCTCCGCGCTTCGCTCTCTGTTTCACATAGGGCTTGATTGCCAGATGGCCCCCGTGTTAATTAAACTGGTGAATCCTTCGTTCATGTAGCAAAAGTATACTCTAGATGGGGAGGGGCAAAAGTGGATGATTACTGCTGCACTATTTTCATCTGTGACAAGCCTGTCCTCTCGCGGCAAAGGTGCCGGGTTCGAATCACTGTGGCGTGCAGCTCTAATCTATACAGCTGTAAATGGGCCCCTGTCCTGCTCTTGAGTTAGCAAAGGAAATGGCAGTGAGGATGGGAACTGGTCACTCCACTTCGTCGATGAGGGACCTAGTTTAGTGAAGTCTCTAGCACTTCTCTCCCCTACGGCTTTACCTGCTATGGGATTACCTTTTTAATACAGATCATGGAGCCTCCATTGCAGATGACCTTCTTGTAAGAAGCCTGGGTCCAAATGGGGCAATGATGCGCAATACAAGACTCAACATGTCTCTTAGCCACTCCTGCCCAAGTCTACCTCACCTACTCGTGGTAGACCCTGTTATACCCAGTAATCTTGCCGAAGGTTGGCTATTAACCCCAGCGGGAGGCAAGATGGGACAGCAAACGAGGTAAAAGCGAAGTCAAATCCCCCAGCCAGAGGGAGAGGCATGAGCACACTCTGCCTTAAGAACAGGTGCTGAAGTCAGAGGTACCAGGCCAGGAGGCGCACCAGCAACCATGGTACCATGCAACCCGCCTAGGTTTTATATGTCTACACAACAGATATTCAAAAATTATCGTTATGGTGCTCGCCCTGTGAAGTCCCTCCAGGCAGGAGCAGTGCCGGATTCTGAGCCTCGACAGAATCCACCCTCAGCTACTGGATGTCCCCTTAGTCTGCCTAGTAGAGCCAGGAGGCGGAAGGAGAAAGTAACTGGCCAACCAGATAAGTCGACGACCCCTCTGAATGTCATGCATTGGAATGCAGAGGGAGTCAACAACAAAAAGATTGAATTCGGAAATAACCTATTTCGGAAATAAATTAGCATATGCTGCATACAAGAAACCCACCAGAGGAAGGAAAACATTTTAAGATACGGGGCTATCAATGCTTCAGAACGGACAGAAAAGATCGGAAGAAGGGTGGCATACTAACACTGATAAGGAATAACCTCAATGCTATAGAATCCAAGACATATAAAGAAGGTGCAGAATACCAAGTAATCCATCTTAAACATAACACTCTGGAACTAGATCTCCTAAACTTCTACTGCCCCAGTGACATATCACTGAACATGGCCAGTATAGACGTCCCCAGTGGCAACTTCTTAGCGGTGGGACACTTCAACAGCCTTTCCCAAAGCTGTGGATACAACCAGCTAGATAGAAGGGGCGAAGAGATAGAAAACTGGCAAGACGACAATAACCTAACCTTTCTAAACAACCCTAATGATCCTCCAACCTTTTACTCCAGAAGATGGCATAGCACCTCTACCCCAGACCTGGCATTCTGCACACTTGATTTGGCCGGGATAGTGGAAAGGGAAATAGGAGAACAACTCGGTGGAAGTGATCATCGCCCTGTATTCATCAAAATTAATAGAACAATTAATACAAGTCCAAGTCAGCCAAGATGGAATTATAAAAAAGCAAATTGGCCCATTTATCAACACAGAGCAAATCTGCTTACAAAAGATATTAGGGTACTAGACAGAGACATTAACAGAGTCATCAGGGATTTTAATAATGGAGTACTCAAGGCAGCAAAGGAGACAATACTGAGAGGTGCGAGGAAGAACTATGTACCATACGGGTCCAAAACACTACAAAAACTACATGAAGAAATGAACGAAGCACGGTACACTGTAGAGGGTTCTCTGTTGAGAACCCAACATTGTACACTAAGTTTGGAGGAGTCACGTGAGCCCCAGACGTAAGCAGGGGGATCTCACTAAAGACCCATGATAGGCAGGGAAGCTGAGAAGTTGCTCTGTGTAGGACGTGACGATTCCTTGGGAGAGCCCAGAACCAGTGCAAAATATTTCAGCCCTGCATATTTGGAGAGCCCCCTTGGACGGCGGGGAATGCGCAGTATGCCACGCGCTTCTTCCCCCAAGCTTGGGAACAGATGTGATGATCCTTTGAATTCCAGTCAAGCTGGAGGAATTGGAGCTCATGATTTCAACTCAACTCGTTTCGGAATGGCAGAAAAGCCACAGAAAAAGCCTAGATCTACAACGTAGATAATACCAAAGAGCTTTCAACTTGGTATTGGTTGCAAAAGAGCAAGAAGCTCTTTCCTCTGTTTTTACTATATCTCACTTTGCGTTTTATCGTACAAGAGGACTTGTGGGCTTTAATTTCTTGCTTTAGTTTGTTTTAATACATTTTTTTCCATTAAATGCTATTAACATCATTTTTATTACATAGGTTTTGTGTTTATTAATTTTGTATGTTCATTATGATTAATATTTTACTGCCGTGCATTAGTGTGATGAATGTATTCCTTTATTCTTAAATGTCCTTCTTACCTCAAGTAATTGTTCTACATATTCTTGTTTTGGTGACATAGAATGTCACTGGCTTATGTAGCTTCCTGGGTAGATCCATTGTTAGTGTGACGAGATGGATTCTGGGATGACCTCTACTCGATCTCTCTTTCACTACGGCAGTAATCAGTTACATTGTTGTACTGACTATTTACGTGCTTTTCCAGGGTCAACATTTTTCTTTTCTCTGCTATGTAGCAGATATTTTGTATTTTCCTTCTAACACTCCTCTCAGGATAAGTCTTCATGTCTGTTTGTTACCCATTTCTCCCTGCTTTGCAAGGAGCGGCTGAGATAATTAATCGACAACCATGCTGGTTAATATCGGGTGCGGCCCTAGCGTATTTGGTTAATCGCTGATAAGACCAGGGTGCGCGATAGATAAGAGATTACTTGTCTGGGTGACACATTTTGGACAGACAAGGATGACTTAATTGTTTCCTGTCCGACTTGGAAAGTAATAAGATGTTACATCTTACACACATTGCTGAGATAGTTTACCGATGTGTTTGTGAGTTGGTACACAAGGCAACGGATGTTTTATTGCCATATATGGGAGACGTGACCTTTGCATCACGCGCAAAATTATTCCATGTCGGAATATTTTGAAATTACCCCACCCAACAAGCATGTTTGAAATGATTGGAGCCCAGAGTAGCTTCATAACAAACAGATGCGGGGGTAAGACATGCAATATAACCAGACCTTTTCGCAGTCTTAATTCATTGTGATAAATCGCTTGCCAAAGACGACATAACCAGACCTTGCCAGAAGTTAGCATTCAGAATTCCATTTTATCAGGCCGGACCTTTTCTTGGAGAATCATGACGGACTTACAAAACAGCCCAGGAAATCTCATATCATCTTAACAAGGAAACCGGGACTGATTAAACTGAGAACACACAGTCATAGAGGGAATTATCTTATAAAAGCAATGACCCCCAAGAACACGTGTAAGATACCTAATCAAGTGCCTTAACTTTATTCATCTGAGCAAAATGTCTGCGAGCCAGAATTTGGCGTAAATTGTCATTTTACATTATTAACATGTGAACTAATATGTATATATTACCATGTTTATATTAATGTGTGAAAATTGCTAGTGGATGTCCAAGTCATTTGAGGCTGGCAACATCATCGTATAGAATGACGATTTCATGAACCCCCTTGCAAGGGCTTGTGACTGCTTATCGCTAGTTTCTTAAAGAGAACTAAAAACATTAGTAGTCCTAAGTTCCATATGGAGCAAGGAGGGAAAGATGAAAGAAATGATGTACATTCTAAGTGTAATATTTACATTTTCAAACCAGTGTAAATGTCTATGTAAACATATTCACTTTAAAAATAATTACAGTTTCAACTTTTCAATTAGTGTAGATATAAATGAAAACATATTCAATTTATACTGTGAACACTTTTCAGTCAGTGGAGAGATAAATGTAAACATATTCTATCTGTAATATTTACCTTTTCATTTAAATGTAAATGTCATGAAATATTCTAATCCACATATATAAATTATTAGGTAAATATAAAGCCTAACAAATAAAATTAATAAAGAGAAGAGCAATGGTAAAATAACAGTGCTGTCACAAAGAATGTACTCGAAATCCCCCTTGTTTTCTGCTTCGTCTGCAAATTGTAACGCTTTCACGTTGATATAAAAGCTTACTGTATTATTACCCGCCTTCTTCAATGAAACGTGTGCTGCATTTCTAAGAAAAACATTGAGACGTACTGCGTAATGACCTAAATTAATCCTAACATTAATTATACTGCGTTACCAAAACGAACGAACAGATGGACAAAAGGATAAAGAGAGAGGGGAGGGCTGAAAATCAGGAACGCATGCATCACGCGTGTAAGTCTACAAGCACTAACTTTTTTTTCAGACGGACAGTGATAAAATACACTACCCTTCCCCAGAGTTAGGTTTTAAAATCATAAAAAACGCTTATTAGGAAAGATAACAATAGATGGGTTTACGGTTGAAAACATAACAGTACCCAGACAGCATATCTTCGAAACAGGAGGTAGAAAATACATATTTTGAACGCAGCCACGTAGCTCTTTTAAAGTGGGAAAATTTGGTTCCTTAGGGCTTGCTGACAAATAATATGTAAAACGTTACGCAAATAGTCCAGGAATTAATAAATTATACCCAAAATAAAATATTGGGGGTGCCTGACAGCATAAAATCATTTCTGCTCATAAGATTTTTTTATAACGTGTTTGAAAAAAACCTTACGTTACATAAATAGCCTACCATGTAAACTCCAAATTGATTGGAGCGCAACAAATGAAAGCCTAACCACGATTGGTCGGGCTATAAATACTATCTTTCGTTGTTAGGGGAAACGGGAAAAGGTAACATTTTTTCAAACACTTGTCGAAACGTGGCTCATTGGCCAGTCTCGCTGATATACACACTTGGGAGCGTTAGTTCGAGACCACTTGTTTAAATGATCTTGATAAAGCAACAGTGCGTTGAAGCCAGCTCATAATTGTGTTAAATAAAAGCCTGGAACATAGGCAGATGGAAATTTGTGCCAGTTTGTGCCAGAATTCATTGCTAATCAACGTATCTGTGTTTATTCGTATGAATTGTGGTAAGCTTGAACCATTCAATATCTTTTAATGAAAATTGAATGTGAATTGTTGATTTATGCCTGTATATATATGTGTAGTTCAGTGGCAAACGTGAGGTAAAGCCTGTAATGCTCCAGCCTGAACAGAGGGTGTCGGAGAGAAGTAAAACGGCATGGAATGGCCAAACAGTACACTGACACCTGGATGATTGACTAGAAAGAAATAATGCTGGAAGTGCAGAGGCGTAGTAACCATTAAGGAGGTTAATACTGGTATAAAGTATTTCAGATGAAGCTGACAGTTGGCCTAACGCTCTGAACGCAATGTTTGTGATGTATTGTGCTCAGTGTAAAAAGAGAGTATAAATTAGTTATGAAGTAGAAGGTACATCCTTCTTGTTTTCAGGGACCGTGGTCTTGATGGTACTGAGCAGCACCTGGTCAGAGCTTTGCTGAATCCAGTGTCGGACAGCATACTCCTTGGTCCTTTTAGCTATCAGTGAGGTGTCTCCAGAGCCCAGAGGAGAATTCGAGCAGAGGAGTCCTTTCCTGCCGCCATCACGCCAGATAAGCTAACTTGGCCAGCTGAGCTCAACATTATGTCCCCTCATCTTGAACTGACTTTTTAAAATTAACATTAAGAGGGGAATTTACTTGTCTTAAAATCAGGAACTGTGAACATCTCCAATACTAGTCCCTAAAGACAAACTATTGAAGTCATGATGACAAATACCAACAGAGCTTGAACAAAACAAAACCAGTATTACCTCATTTTACTACTACACAACTGACACACATAGAACATTTGTAATAATATATGTCACTACAATATTCATATTAAATACATTCTGTACATAACTTGTAATTTAAATTGATTGTGATTCCTGGTTCCCTTGTAGTTGAATCAGGACACATATTCATTCATGCCAGTAATGAATACATATTGTTATTTGAAAGTTTATCAGTGACTCTTTTAAGATATCTTTGTAGAGTGTTATATGTATGTGAGTGTCACAGTGTTGTCAAGAGTAGTGGATTAAATTAAATTGTTTATCTGTCTGTTGTTGTGACTTACACTTCATCATACACATACCCTAGACACATAACGTAGCATCACACTATTCCAGAATAATTCTGACTGAGATATATAGATATGTGGTAGCAAGTAAGGTTATCTATAATACACTACTCTTAATAGATATAGATACCTTCACAGCTGATCTCAGTCAGTACACTAAGTCCCCTATAAATATTTATAACATCCCACTTCACCACATATATTGGGGTCTCGCTCTTGGGATTTTGAATCTTTAACTATTAAAAATATTGGGGGTAATTCACTTCAGGGAATATAAGAATTAAAAGGTATCCTTGGGTGGAATTAAATAAGGTTGAGCTCACGGTGCCTGTGTTGTCCATTAGATATATAGTTAGAAATTGAATTGTTGGGTAGACATTCTAAAAATTTACCTGATAGACAATGGCGGACCTGGCCAAATTTCGATCTGCTGCGGTTCAGACTGCAAAAGAGTTAGGATTAGATGGGCAAGTTATGGTTGCCTATGTCACAACGGAATGTGACAAATTTATTGAACGCGAAGAAAGAAGATTAGAAAAAGAAGCCGAAAGAAGGTTAGAGGCTGAAAGGGAAATTAAGAAGTTACAATTTGAAGCTGAGGCTGAGACTAAGAGGTTGCAAGCTGAGGCTGAGACTAAGAGGTTGCAGATTGAGGCTGACAAAGAGGCTAAAGCATTGGAAGCCGAGGAAAGAAGACAGGCTGCAGAAAGAGAAGAGAAGAGATTAGCTGCAGAAAGGGAAGCAGAAAAGGAGGAGAAGAGATTACAAAGGGAACATGAGTTACGACTAAGGGAGTTTGAGTTTCAAGGCCATGCTCCTGAAAATGGTGCCAGTCCCTTTGCCTCTGATGCTACGGTTACTCAGGGAGCCTCAACCTCAGCTATGAATTTTCATTTAGATCATTTTGTTGAGAAAGACGATGATATAGAGAGCTACCTAAATAGGTATGAACTATTAGCTACCACGTATGGGTTAGAGAGAGAAAGGTGGAGCTTAAAGTTATCTCAGGGACTTCGTGGGGCAGCTTATGAAGTTTTTGCAAAAATGAGCAGAGGTGATCAGGAAAATTATGACATGCTAAAGCAGGCTCTTTTGTTAAGGTATGAAAAGAATGCAGAGTTTTACAGGAAAAAATTTAGGAATGCTAAACTACTGTCAGGTGAAACCTATCACCAGTTCTCTGCACGAATAGAGACATACTTGGAGAAATGGACTTCTCTGGGGAAAACCCAAGATCTTAAGGAAATGGTCCTTATAGAGCAACTAAGAGAGTCCATGGCTCCAGACCTGAGAAAGTTTCTCATGGAACAAGGTGCAGAGAGGCTGGGTGAGTTGCTAAATGTTGCTGAAAGGTATCAAGCAGCTCAAGCAGAGGTAACAGGTAATAAAAAGAAACAGGTGGATAACTTTAGGGCACCACAGAACTTTAATAAATTTGATCCTAGGGATCAAAATAAAGGTAAGCACCAATTTGATAGGCCACGGTATGAAAATAAAAATAAATTCCCACAATTCGATGAAAGGAAATATGATGAAAGAAAATCTTTCAACCAAGGAAAAAGGTGGTGTAAGAATTGTCAGATGGACAATCATGACACTGACCGTTGCAGAAGGAAACCTGTGTATATGGCAACCCTTCAGGTCAGGTCGACCTCAAGACAGGAGGAGGATATTATGTTAGATACCACTCCAGAAGAGATGAGGAAGGCACAGGCTGGGGATAAAACACTCAAGCCTTGTTTCAGAAAATTGTCAACTTGTCATACAACTCCAGGCAAGGGAGATTTTTACATGAAAAACAAGTTGATGTATAGGAAGACTGGAGCTAGATCCAATGGTCACGGACAGCTGGTTCTTCCAAAAAGATATAGGACAGACTTAATAAGGAGCCTACATGTGAAACCAGATGGGGACCATGAGAAGATAGGTACCATCATTCAAAAGGTGGCTCACAATTATTATTGGCCCAAAGCAAGATGGGACATTGAGAATTTTGTAGAAAGGTGTAGCATAGCACATGAGGGAACACCCACAAGTGGGAACATGGATCAGGACCTGGACACGCCACGGGGCAAAATTAGGCCTGATAATAAAAAGAAAAATAAATTTGATAAAGTGGACCAAATGGAATGGGAAGCCCCTTTTCACGGACAAGCTTCACTTAACTGTTTTACAATGGCCACTATGCGGAGAGTGCAAAAAGATGTCTTACCCCAGGATAAGCCGAAAATCCCTCAATCGGACTTAAACAAACTGGAGGAAGAGGATGTAGAGAGGAAATCTCTCATCAAGAATTTTAAGTGGGGAGAAAGCCCCAAAAGAAAAATTGGTAGCGGTCGTTTTGTGAATGATAATTCTGGGAGGAAAAATCATCACTATAAAGCTTCGAGTGGAAGAGACCATACCGGTGCATGGACAAATAGGTCCACACAATTAAAGGTCCATATGTAGCTTTGTTAAGAACGTGGACTGATGAAAAGGCAGAGGAAAACATTACATCTTCATACCAATATGTGAATGAGCTGACCACTCGGTTGAAAACTGGCTGGAAACTTGCCAATGAAAATTTGAAACAAGCCAGGAAGAAACATGCTGCCTATTATAACAGGAAGGCGAAAGACAGAAATTTGGCTGTGGGAGAGAAAGTACTGCTTCTTTTGCCTGGGAGTCAGAATAAGTTACAAATTGGATGGCAGGGTCCATATACAGTTCTAGAGAAGGTGTCTAGAACAAATTATAAGATAGATAAGAAGGGGAAAGAAAAAATCTATCATGTGAATCTCCTGAAGAAATATTTGGAAAGAGAACATCAGGAAGAGACACACTTGTTGACCTTGTCCATCGCCATGGAGATGAAAAAGGAACCACTTTCATCATTTGAATATCCATTACACCCCTGTGAGACAGCAGCACAGGTGAAAATCAGTACACATTTAACGAAAACTCAGAAAGAGAGAGTGCAACAGGTTCTAAATAATCATGCAGAGGTGTTAACAGACCGACCAGGGCATACAAACCTATTGGAATATGATATGAAACTGATAGACTCCACACCTGTCTGTATGAAACCATATTCGATTCCGTTTGCTAAGGAGAAAGCTTTGAAGGAAGAGATAGACTATCTGTTGAAGGAAGGAATTATTTCGCACAGTGAGTCTTCGTATAGTTCCGGTGTTGTACTCTTAAGGAAGCCCTCTGGAGAACATAGACTCTGTATAGATTACAGGAGACTGAATGCTATTACAGAAGGACAGGTGGATCCATTGCCGGATACAAATCAGCTGTTTGCCAGACTAAATAAAGCTAAATATTTCTCAAAAGTGGATCTGAGTAAAGGATACTATCAGATTCCAGTAAAGCCTGAGGTTAGACCATACCTAGCTTTTAGTACCTCAGAAGGACACTATGAGTTTAATAGATTGCCATTTGGATTGAAGAATGCGCCTAGTGTCTTCTCTAGAATGATGAGAAAATTATTGGATCCTCTGAATAATCCCTGTATAACAAATTTTATGGATGATATCCTTATAGCAACAGAAACATTTGAGGAACACATTGACTCTCTGAACATGCTGTTTGATCGACTTAGGGAGGCAAATTTAACAGCCCGACCAACCAAATGTTGCGTTGGATGTAAAGAATTGGAATTTTTGGGACACACAGTTTATCAGGGAAACATGACCCCTGACCCAAAGAATTTAGAGAAACTACAGAAAGCCCCGAGACCACAAACCAAGAAGGACGTGAGATCCTTTGTCTCATTATGTGGTTTCTACCAGAAGTATATCAAAAACTTTAATTCCATATGTGCACCGTTAACTGAATTGACACGTAAAGGACATCCAGATCGCATTACATGGACACCACAATGTGAAATGACTTACCAAGAATTGAAGGAAAAGCTCACAAGTAAACCCATTTTGAAATTACCTGACTTAAGTCAAGAATTCATAGTAAGGACGGATGCAAGTAATATTGGGTTAGGTGCAACTCTACTACAGAAATCAGATGCATTGGATGGGGAATTAAGCCCAGTGGCATATGCTAGCAGAAAGTTGAATAAAGCTGAAATCAACTACTCAACTAGCGAAAAAGAATGTCTTGCAGTAATATGGGCAATAAAGAAATTCAATATTTATCTATATGGGAAGGCATTTAAGTTGCAAACAGATCACAAACCTTTATCGTTTTTAGCACAGGCTAAGCATGAGAACTCTAGGTTACTCCGATGGTCTTTGCTTCTGGCTCCATATAATTTTAGCATTGAGTATATATCTGGAAAAACCAATCTGGGAGCGGATTTTTTAAGCCGCCATCCGTGTGATGAGAATCACCGTAAACCCCAGAAATAATAATAAATTTCTCTATGTGTATATAGAATAAAGGACTGACATATAATGTCTGTTTTAAGAGGGGAGGTGTCATGAAATATTCTAATCCACATATATAAATTATTAGGTAAATATAAAGCCTAACAAATAAAATTAATAAAGAGAAGAGCAATGGTAAAATAACAGTGCTGTCACAAAGAATGTACTCGAAATCCCCCTTGTTTTCTGCTTCGTCTGCAAATTGTAACGCTTTCACGTTGATATAAAAGCTTACTGTATTATTACCCGCCTTCTTCAATGAAACGTGTGCTGCATTTCTAAGAAAAACATTGAGACGTACTGCGTAATGACCTAAATTAATCCTAACATTAATTATACTGCGTTACCAAAACGAACGAACAGATGGACAAAAGGATAAAGAGAGAGGGGAGGGCTGAAAATCAGGAACGCATGCATCACGCGTGTAAGTCTACAAGCACTAACTTTTTTTTCAGACGGACAGTGATAAAATACACTACCCTTCCCCAGAGTTAGGTTTTAAAATCATAAAAAACGCTTATTAGGAAAGATAACAATAGATGGGTTTACGGTTGAAAACATAACAGTACCCAGACAGCACATCTTCGAAACAGGAGGTAGAAAATGCATATTTTGAACGCAGCCACGTAGCTCCTTTAAATTGGTATTTTTGGGTTCCTTAGGGCTTGCTGACAAATAATATGTAAAACGTTACGCAAATAGTCCAGGAATTAATAAATTATACCCAAAATAAAATATTGGGGGTGCCTGACAGCATAAAATCATTTCTGCTCATAAGATTTTTTTATAACGTGTTTGAAAAAAACCTTACGTTACATAAATAGCCTACCATGTAAACTCCAAATTGATTGGAGCGCAACAAATGAAAGCCTAACCACGATTGGTCGGGCTATAAATACTATCTTGGTTGTTAGGGGAAACGGGAAAAGGTAACATTTTTTCAAACACTTGTCGAAACGTGGCTCATTGGCCAGTCTCGCTGATATACACACTTGGGAGCGTTAGTTCGAGACCACTTGTGCAAATAATCTTGATAAAGCAACAGTGCGTTGAAGCCAGCTCATATTTGTGCTAAATGAAAGCCTGGAACATAAGCAGATGGAAATTTGTGCCAGTTTGTGCCAGAATTCATTGCTAATCAACGTATCTGTGTTTATTCGTATGAATTGTGGTAAGCTTGAACCATTTAATATCTTTTAATGAAAATTGAATGTGAATTGTTGATTTATGCCTGTATATATATGTGTAGTTCAGTGGCAAACGTGAGGTAAAGCCTGTAATGCTCCAGCCTGAACAGAGGGTGTCGGAGGGTAGTAAAACGGCATGGAATGGCCAAATAGTACACTGACACCTGGATGATTGATTAGAAAGAAATAATGCTGGAAGTGCAGAGGCGTGGTAACCATTAAGAAGGGTAATACTGGAATAAAGTATTTCAGATGAAGCTGACTGTTGGCCTAACGCTCTGAACGCAATGTTTGTGATGTATTGTGATCAGTGTAAAAAGAAAATATAAATTAGTTATGAAGTAGAAGGTACATCCTTCTTGATTTCAGGGACAGTGGTCTTGATGGTACTGAGCAGCACCTGGTCAGAGCTTTGCTGAATCCAGTATCGGACAGCATACTCCTTGGTCCTTTTAGCTATCAGTGAGGTGTCTCCAGAGCCCAGAGGAGAATTCGAGCAGAGGAGTCCTTTCCTGCCGCCATCACGCCAGATAAGCTAACTTGGCCAGCTGAGCTCAACATTATGTCCCCTCATCTTGAACTGACTTTTTAAAATTAACATTAAGAGGGGAATTTACTTGTCTTAAAATCAGGAACTGTGAACATCTCCAATACTAGTCCCTAAAGACAAACTATTGAAGTCATGATGACAAATACCAACAGAGCTTGAACAAAACAAAACCAGTATTACCTCATTTTACTACTACACAACTGACACACATAGAACATTTGTAATAATATATGTCACTACAATATTCATATTAAATACATTCTGTACATAACTTGTAATTTAAATTGATTGTGATTCCTGGTTCCCTTGTAGTTGAATCAGGACACATATTCATTCATGCCAGTAATGAATACATATTGTTATTTGAAAGTTTATCAGTGACTCTTTTAAGATATCTTTGTAGAGTGTTATATGTATGTGAGTGTCACAGTGTTGTCAAGAGTAGTGGATTAAATTAAATTGTTTATCTGTCTGTTGTTGTGACTTACACTTCATCATACACATACCCTAGACACATAACGTAGCATCACACTATTCCAGAATAATTCTGACTGAGATATAGAGATATGTGGTAGCAAGTAAGGTTATCTATAATACACTACTCTTAATAGATATAGATACCTTCACAGCTGATCTCAGTCAGTACACTAAGTCCCCTATAAATATTTATAACATCCCACTTCACCACAGTAAAATAAAGATAACGCCATTTAATTTAAATGTAAAGAAAGTTTTCTCTCGAGGGATTAAGTTTAATTCTCATCGAGGGTAAATTCTGAGATAGATGGGATAGTAGAATAGGAGAAAGGGGACACATAAGTATGTGTCAGGAAACGTAACACTTAGGAGAGCGTTTCGTTTCTTTTCTTTTACCATAGTTGTTGGTGGTGGTACCAGTTGAGGGTACCATCTCTGGATCGAGAAGGGAAGTGGCCTGAGCTTTAAAACAAGGGACCAACTTTGTAGGCACTCCCTGACACTTCTGGGAACATGCTACGCCTTACATCCTTGACCAGCGACGAGCATTATCAGTGATCAATCAATGTTCGTCAAAAGGTAATAAATTATATATTTTTAAAAACTCACTGGCTCAATGCTACACACGTACACGCTGTTTTTAATGACATGTGTTGTTGATAACTGCTAAGTTTTTGTTTTCTTTTGTTTTTTTTTAATGTCATCTTTTCAAGATTACAGTCAATCTTTTTAAACAAATCAGGTCAAGAAAATAAAGACAGGTCTAGACATTTTCACCTTTGGTTCTAGCATGATTGCAGAAAGCTAGACTGAGGGCACTTGAAAGTCGCATTCCAGTATCAAAATGTTTCTCTAAGTGGCCAAACATGTGAAGATAACAACTCTAAATACACGTAATGCAGAAAATAGAAACACGGCCAATATCTTGAGAACCAGATAAGGCGTTGTTGTAGATGACCTCTAAGATTTTAGACACGACGAAAATAGCTGATGTTGACAATACTGAATGTACTATTACATACACGAAGCACTGCTGAATGCTAGTACTACTAACTGTGTATCAGTGTTTGACTGGCAGAGTGGTTAAAGCGCTAGTCTTTCGTGGCAAATGTGCCGAGTTTGAAACACGGTGGCGTTGCTCTCCAGTATACCTAGCTCTTGAGTTAGGGAAACGGCAAAGCTGCAAAGGCAGCGAGGAAGGGAACTGGTCCCACCACTTCTCGAAGATGGACGTAGTATGGTGAAGTCTCTAACACTTAAAATCCTACTGCAGCATCTGCTATGTGACTACATTATATATATATATATATATATATATATATATATATATATATATATATATATATATATATATATATATATATATATATATATATATATATATATATATATATATGACGGTATAGCCTCCCCTGCTTTGCAATAGTGGTCCAACAGTGGCAAAAACTTAAAAGTATCTATTATAGGCTTCAATGGAGTTTATCTTTACACAAGATTACTTTTGGCAGAAATATCGATGGAAGAGTAGTAAAGCTTCTATCACATGGGAGTCTTCATTAGATATTCAGATAAGTGAAAACAGTGCTGGTTGTCGCTGAGCACGTTAATTCTATAAACTGCCGACACTTTTATGAAGAATTTAGCAATGGTTTATTCTAGCTCGTTAAGCCCCCACCGCTGAGTTAATCAGTGGAATTATAATGTATATATAGCTCTGTTTAGAGTGTGTGTTTAGTAACTTTGACTGAGACAAACATGTAGAACATTTAAAAGGATTGAATCGAAGTTAAATTTGTAACATTACAAATAACAAAATTTAATAATCACTTTGAGTTTTAACAGTTGGAAAATAATTTGAATATTTATGGAAAGAATTTCATCACTTAAATGGGATTTAACTGAATAAAGGAGGTCACTTTTGCATACCTGTCAACCTGTACGAATTTTTCGTACAATGTACGTATTTTTGATACTTTTAGCAGTGTACGGCCGTACAGACTCGTTGTACGGATTTTTCCACACACAAATAAATAAAATCGAAAATAAAATTATTTTTTTAATTTAAAAAAAATATTTTTTTTAAGTTAAAAAAATTTAAAAAATATTTTCCAACCCGTTTTTTTTTTTAATTTTAAATCAGAAAATATTTTCTAGCCCATGTTTTTTTAAACCAATTTTTTTAATTTTTAATTCCAGGATTCTCGGCGTCTGTTTTCAAACTGAGGTCTCTTCCAGCAACCAATCAGATCCTATTATACCCAACAATTCAGCAAAAACGTTGAATTCGACCTCAAACACTTTCAGTTTTCAGCGTGACATGATGTAGTTTTAAAGCTACCTGTTATCAACCACGCTTGCCAAGACCCTTCGACGCCATTTTGTTTAGAAAAAAGCTAAGTACTTATAACTTGGTTAAATATTGCTGTTGTTTTGCTTTGTTGCAATTTAATTACTGTCTTAATCTTTCCAGTTATATCTTGCCCTTCAACATATTTCCGATAAATTAATGTCAAAATATTCTGTGTCGGCCCTACATAACTAGAAACAAAGTTTGTTTGCGTAAACTTCACTGCTTTATTTTTCAATAAAAAAATCCACACAGACTTCAGAAGGTCCATGAATGTGGACACACTCACTTCTTTTTAACAGTGTAAGCAGGGCTGGATTAACCATTAAGCAAAATAAGCACGAGCTTAGGGCACCAAGGGAAGGGGGGGCACCACAGAATTTTCTCTCTAGCTATCATGCCCTTAACTCTCATCTCTTTCACTGCCACAGTCGTCTTTAGTCACATTTTTTTTAATTTTTCAATATCTGCCATGTTCGACTTTAATTCGAATTGTTAAAAAAAAAAAAGAAAAAAAAAGTTTTCTTTGGTATGGTGAGTGACTGAAAGTGTCAGACATAGACCTAGAGTTCAGTATGTATACCTATCATACCAACGTTTTTCTGCATTAATTTCAGTGGAGTCTGGCCAGGAAGAAAATTCAGCATTTATTGAGTCTTAATGTCTTGTCAATGGAAGCGCCAGGGGGGGGGGGGGGGCACCATTGGAGGGCTGTGCTTAGGGCATCAGTTGGCCTTAATCTGGCCCTGAGTGTAAGATTAATATTGATACATGCTGTGTAGACTTTAAGACCACAAATGCAATTCTGCAAAGTGCTAAAAGTGCATGTATTGATTATAATCAAAACACTGCATCGAAAGAAAAGTGTACCTCATGATCACTAAGTTTTTTATATGTAAAGAACAATTCAATACCCTTTAGCTCCACAAGGAGCATAGGCCTTCAACAAACACATGTCAAGTCTTCCTGTCCAGTGCTTATATTCTTTATTTGACTTGTCCATGTTTGTTGAAGTTTTTGTGGTAAAAAGTGTTTTACGGGATGGGGTAACTAGCCCCATGCCCAACCCTCCTTAGTCGCTTTTTATGACATGCCTGGTAGGGTAAAGTGTAACTATTCTTTGCTCTCCTTTTGGGCCCCGGTAACAAACGGGTGATGTAAATAACAGCATGAGACTATTAGCATGTTTTATATCACACTAATTCAAATGCTAATAGATTTGTATGTGTCGTTTCTCGTTTTAAAACTGTATTGTGTATAATTTATTATTATATTTTTTGCGTAAGGATTTTTGGGTGTTTGTAAGGATTTTTTTGGTCCGGCGTACAGGTTTTTGTCTCAGGAGATTGACAGGTATGCTTTTGGCAGCGGATATTTTCACTTAGCTGCCAATGGTTGTTTCTTTTCCCGCGGGGTTAGTTTCTTTCCATCTGCTCTTGCTCGTCTCTGGTCAAAGTTCAGGCGCCGCACGTTCCAACAACGTCAAGGAGTAACGGCCAAGTTGGTTGTGCATCTGTCTATAAGACCCTCTTATGATGGCGTCTCGCAAAACGTCAGTCCACTTCCACCTTCACTTGGTTCCAGAGATAGTACTTCTGCTGGTACCACCAATAACTGTTAATAGAAATAGAAACGAAATGCTCTTCTGAGTATGGCGTTTTCCGACACATAGGTATGTGCCATCCCTATCTTCTATTCTACCATCCCATGTCATTATTTACCCTCCATGAGAATTAAATTGAATCCCTCGGGGTAAAACTTCCTTTACATTTAAACTGAATAGCTTCAGCTTTACGTTACATTTAAATGAAAAGGTTAAACGTACAGATATAATATGTTTTACATTTACATCTCCACTGTTTGAAAAGTGTTCACAATATAAATTCATTTATGTTTCATTTACATTTACAGTTGTGGAAAAGTTTGAAACTTCTATTAATTAAAATGAATATTTTCACATAGACATTTACACTGGTTTAAAGCTTGCAAACTTACATTAATTTTGAAGTGAATATGTTCATAGGGACATTTACACTGCTTTAAAAATGTAAGTATTATACTTAGAATGTACATTATTTCCTTTATCTTTCCCTCCCTGCTCCATAAGGAACCTGGAACTACTTTATGCTTTTAGTTCTCTTTACGAAACTATCAATAAAGCAATCACCAGCCCGTGCAGTTGTGGTTCATGAATCATCATTTTAGATACTAAGCTTGCCAGCCTCAAATGACTTTGACATCCAATAGCGAGTGTCACACATTAAACTTCACATGGTTATATATACATATATATGTTAGTTCACATGCTAGTAATAAAATATGAAATGTAAATCACAACTTACGCCAATCCTGGCTACAGACTTGTTTGCTCAGATGAATAAAAGAGATGAATCATTCTCTTACACGCATCTGGGATGTCTTTAATTTTGACCTTAGATTCCCCCAGTGTTCCTTATTAAAATGTAAAGAGTTCCTGTGCTTTATACGTCTTATTTGGTTCACCAATAAAAGGTCCAGTTAACAATTAGGAATTATGAATCTATTCTTCACTCTGGCGAGGTCTGGTGTTGTCTTGGCGATCGTACACTTCACAGTGAGATAAAACTACGAAATGGTCAGCCTATATTCTCCCTCAATGTTGTTATGAATCTAACCAGAAAGATCCAATCATTTCAAATCAGGAAGATAGGTGTGATATTTCAAAATAGTCCCACGTGAAATAAGGTGTGTGCCTGCAAAGGTCACGTACTGCCATATATGGACATCTGATGACTTGCATACACTCTCACAAACACATTTGTAGACTCATATTGTCTAAAATGTAATCAATCCCTGATTACTTTTAACAAAGTGACCGGAAGCGATTATATCACACTTTTCTGCCCACAGGTGTTGTGGCGAGAGGTTTTATTTGGCTCTTAGGATCAGTATAGTACTGAAAATTACAGAAATAGAATTTCTGCAGAAAATGGTGAAGTCCCAGTGTCTGAGAGAACTACTGGTATCACAAATTAGTTACGGCTGTGAATGTTCTGATCTCGAAACAATAGTAGAGAGGAGACCGACATAAAGTGCCACCTCCGCTGTGTAACTAACTGTGATATTAATAAACAAGGAAACAGATTTTACTTAACACTGATAAAATTGACAAGTCGTTCAAATACAATTTCCTTATTATTTATTTAGTATATACACTATCTACTCTTGTGCTGAAGGGTGAATGTTGAAAAATGGAATGTAATGAATTTGTAAGTTTACATATGATTTACAAATATTTATATTTATATAGATATGTAAATAAATATTACAACAAGTTTTCCAATTATAGGAACAAAAATTATATCAGCTGTGCTGTTATTCAATTATAGTACATGTATCAGCTGTGCTGTTAATTAAGGATATAACACTTAACAGCTATGCTGTTATTTTTGTCTCTTGCTATGCTAATTTCACTTTCTCATCACTGACAGTTTCTATGCTCACAATGCCGACAGAAATGGTACTAATGTGTACTCATCTCTTAGAAGTGCTGTCCTTCTTGGTTTGGTTGACACAAAACACCAGCTGTTGATCGTTTCGTTAGCCCACCCAAGACTGAGGGGGACTAAAGATGTAGAGTCTTGACAACCTCTATGCTACTGCGGAGTTCCAGGCAGCTGGATTGACGACCCACAATCTCAGTTTTTATGACACGTATAAAACCCTCTAAGATTCAAACCGGCCAGATTTTGACTCGACTTAGCAAAGCAGGTGCAGGTCAATGCCCTCAGGTAAGCTATAAATCAAGGTGACAGCTTCTCCTCTTCAGTCGGTCGGTATCTCTGGCGTCGTGTCGGTGATGTGTGATTATGCATAAAATCCGCCCGATTATATAGGTAGGTAAATGCTTAAGGAAAGCGTTTGGTTGGTTCCTGGCGGAGCAAAATGATTGGTTTCCTCCGGTTTAGTCTCAAGCGCTGTACAGCCTAATTTTATTCAGTTTTCATCCGCCATCTTGCGTGAACAAGATGGCCGTTAATTATTCTGTCTCAGAGACTGGTGAACGTTGCTCGTTGATTGGTTGAAGCAAATCTGTATCTCGACATAGTGATTAACAAAGTAGTGGGTTACACTCGTTTCACGACAGGTGTCATACAGACAGTAATCTCGTTATCTGTCGTACGAGTATGCAAACTCTGTGTCTTATCGGTGATTTAAGCCGATAGCACTGGCCGATGTACATGTTAATTTACCGCGCCTATAACCAACAAATCTGGGTAGCGCCAAGTAAATGCGATGTATCATATCAGCCGATTCTTGTAAATGTGATATTTATCACCTACAGGGTGATTTGATAAAATCACATATCTGCTACTTAGCAGAAAAATGATGAAAGAAAGAAAGAAAGACAGAAAAGTGCGATAATTGACAGCACATAATAAAAATCAGTACCACAAATGTACCGATACTGCCGGGAGAACCAAAGATCGATAGAGGTCGTCCATTTCGTCACAATATATATTGGGTGAAGTGTTAGAGACTTCACCATACTAGGTCCAGCATCGAGGAGTGGGGTGGCCAGTTCCCTTCCTCGTTGCCTTTTCCTTCCCTAACTCAAAGTCTTGTACTCCTTTACAGCTGGGTAGACTGGAGCGTGTTGGTACCATGATTCGAACCCGGCACCTTTGCCACGACAGACCAGCGCTCTAACCACTCTGTCAATCGGACGCTGATATATAACATACCTACATAAAAACATCTGTTTCTCCACTGTTTTTTTTTTAACATACGCCCAGCTAACATGACTTGTAAGATAATGAACGTGTATTTCATACGACATTTGCAGAGACATATAAAACGAATAACAAACCTCAGGAAAGTCAATAGTCCTAACAACATACCAAGAAATAAACAAATTAAAAACGAGAATCTTAACGGATTATAGAATATACTCTTCAATACTCTATGGTCCTGCAACAGGAGCAATTAACAACGAGCTGGATGAAAACAAAATTTTAACATCTACTTCAAAGGTACCCAACATATAAGGAACAAAGAAAGGGCATATAACCATCACCAGTATCATTCCTGGAAAAAAATTAATGTAGCATTGTTTTCGCTTTTCTGAATATCTTGTGAATACTACCTTTGGGATAGAAGCGTCATTACCCTTCTATCTACATCTCTGCCAAGAGTAATCTTGTGCGAAGGTACAGCCTTAAGCTAACTACAGCTTTCTTTGAACATATTCAAGTCGACGTCTGAAAGTGAACGAAGAAGAAAACACAATTTTAACATCTACTTCAAAGGTACCCAACATAGGAGGAACATAGAAAGCACATATGGCCATCACCAGTACCATTCCTGGACAAACTCTATGGAAATATCAACAGCCTCAAGCTGACCACAGCTTTCTTTGAATATTTTCAAGTCGACGCCTGAAATCGAACGAAGAAGAAGAAGACAAGAAAATGAAGACCCTGAAATATTAACATATAGAAGTATACAGCACATCACAAGGAAACAAGAAAATAATATAATGAAGTACTAAAAAAAATTTGGGATGAAAAGAGAATTTATGAGATTTCAATGTAAGACAATTATATTATTTTGGATGCATTAGCAAGCTTAACGCTTTGCTTTAACGAAGAAATAAAATAATAAAAGGACGGACCAGCTGATGGATAATAAGCGAAGGGGCAACAAACGCAAGTTATATATTGGGAATTAACATCAAGAGATGTGCAGAATATAGCGTATCAGTGTGCACCAACGTGCAAGAGACAATTAAAAAATAACCTTGAGGATCTATTACAGTGGACCTTCGATATGAAGATAGCATTTTGAGTGATATTATGTAACTAGTGTAAAAGCCCGTCATAAGACGGGAATTAAATTCAAAAGCACCAATACCTAACGCAATTTTACTTATTCAAAAGTATTTTAAAAAACCATTGTGCATCACCACAGTACACGAACTACGTAGCAGCAGCGAGGATCCTAATGTGTGTATACGGGATTCATCATCATCTCAGCCCGTAACCCGTCATGGGTCGTAGGGGTGCCATGGTGGAAGCATCAGCAGACAGGGTCCTCCACTGCTCTCTATCCTCAGCAATGCGTACAAGTGTGGAAAAACCGTGTCCTGCCCATTCTTTGATGTTATCAGCCCAGGATTTTCTTTGCCTTCCTCTTCTCCGTTTACCTTCGACTGTCCCCTGAAGGATCGTTTTCGAAAGGGAGTCATGACGAGTTACATGCCCAAACCAGGCAAGCTTTCGATGTTTCACTATTGACAAAAGTGGTTCTTGGTGGCCTGCATAGGTGTTTATCTTCTCTCTAACATAGACATTTGTTTTGTGCTCTTTATAGCAAATGCGCAAAATTCTTCTATAACATTTATGCTCGAAAGCCTGAATCCTTCGCTCCGTATCTGCAGTGAGTGTCCAGCTCTCACACCCATACAAGAGAATAGATAATACAAGTGATTTGTATAATTTGATCTTCACAGGAAAACTGATGTTACTTTTCCAGATCACATTCAACTTTGTCATGGCAGCTGAGGCCATCTCAAGTCTTGTCTTGATTTCTTTACTTGGTCTTCCATCACTACATATAGTGGACCCGAGATATTTAAAGGTGTTAACTTCTTCTAACGTTTGCCCATTTAACGTAATGTTGGTCGGAACATGTTTCTTATGGCTATTCACCAATATCTTGCTTTTTTCTATATTAATTTCCATCCCATACGTTCTTGTTACTTTCTCCAGTCTAGAGGTAAGGTCTTGAAGTTCTGATTCTGATCCAGCTATCAGATCAATATCATCAGCAAAACGTAGGTTGCACAGAGGTCGGCCTCCAATCGATATGGTTGATTTATAATCGTAGAGGATTACACATTCTATAAATATTTTTGTGCACACCGTCATGTGCGCATTCTTCTTTAGTAAGTGTTACTATTTTCGGGAGAGTACATATAAGGGAAACAATATAATTAATGTCTAACTTTCAACCAGTTGCATCCCGTAGCGTTACGCACTGACAGAAAAAAAACTGGGATTTTGTATATAGGATGATAAGTAATTACTGTATTTGTGTATAATGAACAGCTCGCCCTTTGGACACATCTCTGTGTACTGTAACATTTTTCACTCATTCCCTTTCTTCTTCTTGGATTCTTAGCCCCTAACTGACAAAGCAATCCCTGGTCATCACGCCTAGTGGTGTCTTGTAGGGCAGCTACAAACTGTCCCCACTTTGCTCGGTCGGTAGCCATCCTTCGTGTCATGTCCCATCTCTGGTTCATGTTTTGCATCTCAGCCTCCACTGTTCTCCGCCAGGTTGTCCTTGGTCTGCCTCTCTGTCGCCGTCATTTTGGGGTCCATGGCATAGCAGTTTTGGTGATGGTGCCAGGTTCCTTCTGAAGATATGACCAACCCAGTTCCAGCGTCTGCCCGCAATGATGGTGTGCATGCCTTTTTTATTGCACCCTTTAACGCCTTTTAAATCATTCCATTTATTATGTCATTCGCCCTTGTCGTTCCAGCGCCAAGTATGTTTGTTATTCGATTATTGACACCACCTGCCCCAGAGTCCTGCCAGTTTTAGATTTGATATTTATTGTATCTTTGCTGAATTTAGCGGCTCCAGAAATTTCTTCAATGTGATAGAAGATAATTACGTGGTCAGAAAACCAGACCAGTCGTCATTTGAGACAGCCTAAGGTCATGAACTGTGCTGCCTGTACGTATGCTTAAACTGAAAGGGCATACACTATTTACATGCCCCGAAGGACAAAGTAAACGTGAACTTTCTCTGAAATAATCAATCAATCTGTCAGTCAATCAATAACCGTCAATAACACCCGTTACCATAGAACTTTCCATTATCTTCACTTTCTGCTGTCTTTTCTGGCCTTGGTTTGGTTTTGATGATCATCTTCATTGCACAAGGACAACTTCATCAGTGCTCCGATCTCCTCCTTTAGATCACACAAGGAGGATCTCAGCACAGTGAACGAACTCTGTAGCACCGGGGAGAATTCCAATGTGTGTATATAGGAATCACACATTCTATAAATAATTTTGTGGTGGGTAGGTTTCTGATTTTTAAATTTTTGTCAGGGCAGCGGCCTTATCTTCTCTATATATCTGTAGGTGTAATCTTCATACAGAAAGGCTTGGAGCAGGGTTTCTTAACATGTGGTTCACGTACACCTTGGGGATCTATGATTGGATTTTAGGGGTCCGTGCACATAACCTAAAATTGTAAATGTAAAGTTTAAAAAAAAAAATGCTTTTATGTATATTTGTTTCAAGAAGAGGTCCTATCCTTCTTAGGACATTAAAGGGGCCCATAGCCTTCATCGGACAATCAAATGGATCTATAGCCTTCATCGGACAATCAAAGGAATCCATAGCCTTCATCAGACAATCACAGTGGTCCATAGCCTTCATCGGACAATCACAGGGGTCCATAGCCTTCATCAGACAATCAAATGGGTCGATGGCACAAAAAAGGTTAGGAACCTTGACTTAAAGTGTAGTTGTTGACGATTTGCGCAACCTGAAAAGTATTAATGATGACGTATTCCTCATCCATTAATTCTGTCATAGTCTATTCTCCAGATGCTCACCACTGTCTGTCCTGTCTCTCCATGCAGGTTTAGTACTGGTGCCGGTGTCTGAGAGTTCAGATTAAGATCGGTTTCCATAGTTACAATCCAATGTATCTTCACGTGCGTCCTCTTATCTGTCGTGTGGCAAATTGCTTTTGGTACTAATAAGGTCCACATTTTTACTATTTCCTATCATCCAGTGTTTATGAGCATTTCTTTTTTTTTAAGTATATGTTTGAAAGGTCATAATCTGTTTAAGTCATCGTTGTTTATGCACCATTAAAAGTTTGCATCATTTAAGTTTAAAAAAAAAATGCATTATTTTCAATGACTGACCCCCCCCCGCTCACAACTAGTCGGAGGATAGCGGAATAGCGTCAGATGAGTTTAATTTGCCTTGTCCGTCTCGACATGGGGTCAACAAAATTGAACATAATTAGCGATAATTAAGATATTTATCTTATATTCAGTAGCGAAATAAGCTGGGTGCGAGGGGAGAGGGGGGACGGTCCTCCCCAGGGTAACATACAGGCAAGCGGTACTACTGAACACTATTATGACAGCACTGTACTGTTTAAAATCTACTTGCAAGCCTAGTATATTTTCCGAGTGTTTTATTGGGAATACCAAGCGTCCGATTGACATAATGGTTAGAGCGTTGATCTCTTGCGGCAAAGGTGTCGGGTTCGAATCACCTGACTTTCAGTTAGGGAAGGAAAAGACAACGAGGAAGAGAACTGGTCATCTCTCAATGCTGGACCTAGTATGGTGAAGTCTCTAACATTTCATTCTGTGACAGAATGGGGCGACCCTTCTCAATCTGTTTCACTACGGCAGTATCAGTTACATTTTTGTACTGATTTTTATTACGTGCTTTCAATTGTTGCACTTTCTTTCTTTCTCTGCTATGTGTAATAGATATTTGGTATTTTCCTTCTTACACCCCTCTCTGGGATAAGTCGGCATGTCTGTTTGTAATCCATTTAACTCGCGGGTGCAGCCGACATCAGAATACAGATTAGCCCTACAAATCGCCAGCGTATTTACTAATCGCTGATAAAGGATAGGGTGCGTGGCAAATAAGAGATTACTTGTCTGAGTGACACATTTTGGACAGACGGATGACCTAATCGCTTCCAGTCCGACTTGTTATGGCAAGATTACTTTAGATAGTAATCAATTGTTACATCTGAAACACATGGTCGTATAAGTTAACAGATGTGTGGGTGAGTTCGCCAACCAGGGATCGGATGTTTTCATACCATATAGTCTATGGGAAAGGTGACCGCGACATTACGTTCAAAGTTTTTCCATGTCAGGAATATTTTGAAATCGTCCCCCTTACACGCATGTTTGAAAATGATTGGAGCTTTTGAGTAGCCCCATAACAAACATTTGTAGGGGAAAACAGTGAATATAACCTGGCACTTTTCAAGTCTAGTTCACTGTGAGATTCACGCTTGCCAAGACACAACCAGACTTGCCAGAAGTTAGAATTCAGAATTTCCATTTATCAGGTCGGACTTTGTGGAACAATCTTGAAGGACTTACACAGCCCAGGAAACCCATTTTAATAAGGAAGGCTGAGGAAACTGAAACACACGGAGTCATAGAGGGAATTATTTTATAAAAAGTAACGACCCCCAAGAACACATGTAAGAGTGCCTTAATTTCATTCATCTGAGCAAAAACGTCTGTGAGCCAAGATTGGTGTAAGTTGTCATTTTACATTCTATATTTTTCATTACTAACATGTATATATTGCCATGTAAAAATCGCTAGTGGATGTCCAAGTCATTTGAGGCTGGCAACCTCAGCATATATAATGAGGATTTCATGAACCACCACTGCAAGGGCTGGTGACTGCTTTATTGCTATTCTCTTAAAGAGAGCTAAAAAGCATAAGTAAGTCCCAAGTTCCATATGGAGCAGGGAGGGAAAGATGAAAGAAATGATGTACATTCTAAGTATAAGAGTTACATTTTCAAACCAGTGTAAATGTCTATGTAAACATATTCACTTTAAAGTTAACGAAAGTTTCAAACTTTTCTTACTTACTTAGTCGTTCCCCTTCTACCGTGAGGTGTAGAGGTAAAGGTAAAGGATCCCGTTACACACCCATTGAGGCATATTGGGAATATGGTGTTAGGCCCATATTTTCTCGACCGTCGGCACACTAGGGGTGATGTGGTCAGCATCACGCGGACTGCCTTAACCTTCCCAGAGTTGCTCTGGTATCCATTTGGGGCTGGGTCGACCCAGGAGCCGTTTGCAGCCTAAAAAAATCCCACCTCATCTGGGGATCGAACCATAGACCACTGAGCTAGGAAGCCAGTGCACTAACCACTATGCTACCGCGGCTCCCACTTTTCAATTAGTGTAAATGTAAATGAAAACAGATTCAGTTTATATTTTCAAACTTTTCAAACAGTGGAGATGTAAATGTAAACATATTCTGTCTGTACTATTGTCATTTAAATGTAAAATAAGGATAAAGCTATTCAATTTAAATGTAAAAAAATTTCTCTCGAGGGATTAAGTTTAATTCTCATCGAGGGTAAATTCTGAGTTAAATGGGATGGTAGAATAGGAGAAAGGGGACACATAAGTATGTGTCGGGAAACGCAATACTCGTGAGAACTCCAGGGACCTATCTGCACAGAACCCATCAGCAGCAGCAGAAACTACTATTGGCAGCTAAGTAAAACGTATAAGCTGCCAAAGTGAACTTTGTTCATAAAACCTACTATCATTCAATGATGAACCTTTTCTTTTAAACTATTCAATTATTTTAAAACTGATTAAACTAAAATGATTATTAAATCTGTTATTTGTTAATGTGCAAATTTAACTTTGACTTAATCATTTTAAATGTACTTGCATGTTTGTCTCAGTTAATTTACTAAACACATTCTAAACAGAGCTATACCAGAATAATAAGAATTCCACTGAGTAAATCAGAGGCTTAATGAGCTGAAACTAATAATTGCTTAATCCTTCACAAAAGTTGTCGGCAGATCAGAGAAATAACGTGCTAAGCCAATGCAGCATTGTTTTCGCTTTTCTGAATATCTTGTGAATACTCCCTTTGGGATAGAAGCGTCATTACCTATAATAGCTCCGAGATATTTAAAGCTATCTACATCTATGCCAAGAGTAATCTTGTGTGAAGGTAGACACCTTTGACGACCCACTTTAGATACTCTTGAATTTTGGCCATTGTTGGACCACTACTGCAAAGCAGGGGAGCCAATACCTTCACACACTCCCCTACGACAGTATCTGCTATGGGACTGCCGTTACCTTTTACCAAAGAAAGGATCCGCTCCGGGTGTCAAATACTTTAAGTACGCCCTGGCTCATATTACATATACAATATTTTTATACATAATATACCACAGAAAGGTATGTTTCAGGCACTCGTGAGAAATAAGGAAATAGAAAACTAGACAACAGAACAATAAAAGCAGAAGTGATACGCTCACTCGAACCCATGACCATCCGAGCGACAACAACACCTCTCAAATGGAGTCAATCGTTACCATCCGCCCTGCCACCTACGCAAAAAATTGCCCACAATAATAGGGCTTTGTGGGCAGGGGTCATTAAATTGTATGTACATTATTTAAATATATGTCATTGATCTCTTCTAATTGCAGGATATGTATACTCTCTGTGTTATATGAATATATTTGGCATCTCTTTATTGATTAAAAATCCCCTTTTTTTAGGTTCCGTCTTGTATAGTTATAATATACCCAGGGCCGGCTCTTGGGCAGTGCGGCCGCACTGGGCGTCGTTTTAAGAAGGGGACGCTGAAGTGTTTTTTTTTTTAAATTAAAATTTTAAAACAACTGAAACTTTTTTTTTTTCGAAGTTTAAAGCAAGGCTGTGGAGTCGACGTCGTGGAGTAGGTCGTTTTTTTTTAGTGGAGTCGGTGTCAGTAAAAAATGTCCGAACTCTGACTCTTATGTCATAAAACTAGTTAACAAAATAAAATAAAAACAACTCTATTCAGTGTTGGGTGTCGGAGTTGGACTTCTAACATTTCCGACTCCTGAGTCATAAACATTTTTGGTCGACTCTACAACACTGGTTTAAAGTATGAACTATTATTAAGTTTATAGTTATTCCATTTGTAAAATACAGTATACGATTTTAGATTAGTCCATGTCTGTAGTGACTTCTAAATACAATATCTAAATTAGTATATAACAATATAGGGCATAAAGGCAAAGATAAGAAAGTACAAAAGAATTTTCTGCTAGAACGGTTGGTATCGCCTACGCCTTCAGATTATTATTTGCTAACGAATAGCCAAACAAAACGGTACCCAATTTTTCAAATTCGTCCTTGACATAAACACCCACTTTTCCTAGTTCTAAGAAAATATTTGCCTAAAATGCATTGTGGAACGAGGAGGGGCAAGGATGGATGAAATGCTAATTCGTTTCGCATTGATTTTAAACTAAAAGCAACCATAGCACAGGGGCAAGCCTTGCCTTAGGGGTTCCCCAAATACAATGAAAAAGTTAGAATTGTGGACACCTCGGTCATGTAACCATGTTAAGCTCTTATTATGAATGACCTAAGCTCTCATAATTATCTCGTAAGTACATGAGAAAAGAAGTGAACAGGAGGTAGTTTAAAAATAAACAACTAACATAGAAAAAAAGATAGAATTTTGAACCAAACCACATAGCCCCTTAAAAATTGTATATTCGTGTACCTGAAGACTTGCTGACCAAGAATATGTTATTAGTTATATAAATAGTCCCTTAACTAATTAAATATTGATAAAACAATACATAGAGATCAGAGATACTGTCAGGTCAAGTTATATCTGCTTAGATTGGATCACATATTTTTTGAGAAAAAAGTAGGTGACAGATAGGCTGGGATAGTACAGTGAATCTGATTGGGTGGCATTTGAAGTGAGACTAATTATTATTGGCTGACCTTTGAATAAACATAAATAACCTAGTAACGTAGGAAAGGTTTGAATGATATTTTTTGAAAAGACTGTTTACACTGTAAAATTAATAGAGATTGGCTAACTGAATCAATATTGTCAGAATAAGCGTTGGGGAGGACGCCATTTCTGAGAAAATTTTCAACCGTGATAGATGAGATCAGGCTGTGCTTTAAAATACAAAGTCTAAGCAGCCTGGACAATAAAACAGATCGAAACTGTGTCAGTCATCGTCTCTGTGTATATTTCATTGAAAATTGTGCTAAGATTGACATTTATTAACCTTTATTTTATGTAAAAATTGAATGTGAAATAATAATATATGTCTGTACATGAGTGGGTCTAAAGCGACCATGAGGCAAAGCCTAAAGATTGATCCACCATGTGATAGACTGTCAGAGAGGTGTAAAACTACAAGAATATGTATGATTGTCATAAAGGAGCATAACACCTATCCTATTATATGGAAGAGATTACAGCTGGAATTGCAGTGGCGTTGTAACTATTAGGGAAAGGAATACTGGTGTACATTGTCACATCAAAAGAAAATGGTGGCATAGGTTTGTATAAGGATATGATCCTTTTTTGTTTGTTTGTAATGTACATGTCCTTAACTGTGGACTATTAGTGTATGCTAGATATTACGAAGGATGCATACCTTCACATTTCAGAGGTCCTGGGTACTGACGTTAATGTGGTACCAAACGCTTGAAAATTGATTGATTCAGGACTCTGCCTGTTTACTGCGAGCCCATGCTAGTGGCCATTGCCTATCAAACAGGGAACAGATTGTCAAGCGAGCAGAGGAAAGGTTCAACCTATATTCTACTGCCAAGTTAAGTTCTCGTTCGGCACCTGAGAGCTCAACTACAGAACTTTAAAAGAACGATCTAATGACAGTGAATAAAACTGGGACAAATATTTAATAGTTCCACAAGTGACAAAATAGAAACAAACATTTCTAAAAGGACATGATTTAAAACAACAACCTAGTAGTACTACCAGTATTACCTTAAAGTAGGAGAACACTACAGACGTATATTAGAAAAATATTATATATATATGGACAAAGGATCTATTGTGCTATTTGACTGATGTAAATGATTATTTGATTTCACTTTTAAATTGTCAGTCCTGATTACAAATAAATTTGAATCAGGATAATAACACTGTAAAAATCTTATTTACACAAAATTCAACCACAGTCTTAAATAAGATAGCCTTTTAGAGTGTCGTTTGTATGTTATTGTGGTAGTACTGTGTGCTGTTGTGAATAATAAACTATCTGTTTGTATGTTTGTTGATTATTGTACATTACACTCTACATTCATAACCCTAGACACAACACGAAGTCATTTAATATACTAATATAAATACATTTTGAATGAGATAAAAAGGTGGTAGTGGAAAGGTACCCTGAAAAGTTCACAATATTATTGGGTATATTCAGGGACCTTCATAGCTAATCTCATTTAATACAAATATAATAATACCTACAACAATTCATAACATTAAATCCACCACATATATTGGGGGCTCGTCTGGGATTATAACCTATCACTTATATTGGGGTCTCGCTCCTCAGGATTGAATTTCTTATAACACCAGCTATATTGGGTAGTGTGATTCTGGGATTTTAAATTCTTAAAATATTATCAAGTATATTAGGAATCTCAGAGAATATAAAACTAAAAGCATTCCTTTTGGAGAAATTGAATAGTAGTTGAGCTATCAGTGCCTGTGGTTGTTCTTGGTTATCATTAGAAATTATTAGCCATAATTAGAGATTTGTATAGTTAGAAATTTTAAAGGTTGCATAGTACAAATGGCTGATCTGGCAAAGTTTCGATCTGCTGCTGTGCTGACTGCAAAGGAAATGAACATGGAGGGTCAGGCTTTGATCCAATATGTAACTTCAGAATGTGACAAGTATATTGAAAGGGAAGATAGGAAGTTAGCAGAAGAAAGAAAATTACAGTTACAAATTGAGGCTGACAAGGAGGCTAGGGCATTTGAGGCAGAAGAAAAACGACTGCAAAGGGAGGCAGAAGAAAAAAGATTGACTGCTGAAAGAGAAGAAAAGAGACAGGCTGCTGAAAGAGAGGAAAAGAGACAGGCTGCTGAAAGGGAAGCAGAAAAGGAGGAGAAGAGATTGCAAAGGGAGCATGAGCTACGACTAAGGGAGTTGGAGATTCAAGGCCATGCTCCTGAAAATGGTGCCAGTCCCTTTGCCTCAGATGCCACTGCCAGTCAGGAAGCCTCAACCTCAGCTATGGGTTTTCATGTAGATCATTTTGTTGAGAAAGAAGATGACATCGAAGGGTACTTAAGTAGATTTGAACTTTTAGCTACTACATATGGGTTAGAGAGAGAGAGGTGGAGCCTCAAGTTATCACAAGGGCTTAGAGGAACGGCTTATGAAGTTTTTGCCAAGATGAGCAGAGATGACCAAGACAATTATGACATGCTAAAGCAGGCTCTTTTATTAAGATACGAAAAGAACGGAGAATTTTATAGAAAAAAATTTAGGAATGCCAAACTACTGTCGGGTGAGACTTATCACCAGTTCTCTGCACGGTTAGAGACCTACTTGGAGAAATGGACTGCTCTGGGGAAAACCCAAGATCTTAAGGAGATGATCCTTATTGAGCAGCTAAGAGAGTCCATGGCTCCAGACCTGAGAAAGTTTCTCATGGAACAAGGTGCAGAGAGGCTGGGTGAGTTACTCAATGTCGCTGAGAGGTATCAGGCAGCCCAGGCAGAGGTAGTTGGTAATAAAAAGAAACAGGTAGACAATTTTAAGGCACCTCAAAACTTTAATAAGTTTGACCATAGAGACCAGAACAAAGGTAAGCAATATTTTGATAGGCCACGCAATGACTATAAAAATAAAACCTCACAATTCAATGAAAGGAAAAATGATGAAAGAAAACCTTTTTATAAAGGTAGATCATATTGTAGTTGGTGTCGGATGGACAACCATAACACCGAAGTGTGTAAAAAGAGACCTGTGTACATGGCCACGCTTCAGACCAGATCACAGTCTAAAAAGGAGGAGGATAATCTGATAAATACCCCTCCAGATGAGATGAGGAAGGCGCAGGCTGGGGATAAGACCCTCAAGCCTTGTTTTAATAAATTGTCCAAATGTCATACACCTCCAGGCAAAGGAGACTTCTATATGAAGAACAACCTGATATATAGGAAGGCTGGAACTGGATCCAATTGTCAGGGACAGCTGGTACTTCCTAAAAGATATAGGGCAGAGTTAATAAGGAGCTTACATGTTGGGAAAGATGGGGACCATGAGAAAATAGGTACCATCATCCAAAAGATTGCTCAAAATTATTATTGGCCCGAGGAAATGATTGACATTGAGAATTTTGTAGAAGCATGTGGCATTTTACATGAGGGAACACCCACAAGTGGGAAAATTAATCAGGACCTAGACACGCCACGGGGCAAACTTAGGCCTGACAATGGAAAGAAAAATAAAATTAATAATGTAGACAAAGTGGAATGGGAGCCCCCTTTTCACAGTCAGTCTTCACTTGGATGTTTTACAATGGCCACAATGCAACGAGTACAAAGAAATGTTTTACCCCAGGATAAACTGACAATCCCTCGGTCGGAATCATATGAACTGGGTGAAAATAAAAGAGAGAGAAGATCTCTCACAAGGAATTTAAAGTGGGGCAAAAACCCCAAGAAAAAAATTGGTAGTGGTCGATTTGTGAATGATGATTCTAGGAAGAAAAGTCCTCACTATAAGGCTTCCAATGGAAGAGACCATACAGGTGCATGGAAAAATAGATCAACAAATTTAAAGGTCCATATGTAGCATTGTTAAGGACCTGGACCGATGAAAAGGCAGAAGAAAATATTACCTCATCATATCAATATGTGAACGAGCTGACCGCTCGTCTTAAAATTGGCTGGAAACTTGCCAATGAAAATTTGAGACAAGCCAGGAAAAAGCATGCTGCCTATTACAATAAGAAAGCGAAGGATCGAGAATTAGCTGTGGGAGAGAAGGTGCTCCTTCTACTGCCCGGCAGCCAGAATAAATTGCAAATTGGATGGCAAGGTCCATATACAGTTCTAGAGAAGGTGTCTAGAACCAATTATAAGATAGATAAGAAAGGGAAAGAGAAAATCTATCATGTGAATCTCCTGAAGAAATATCTGGACAGAGAAAACCAGGAAGAGACACACCTACTGACCTTGTCTGTTGCAATGGAGATGAAAAAGGAACCACTCACTTCTCATGAATATCCTTTACATCCCTGTGAGACCGCTGCACAGGTAAAAATCAGCACACACTTAACGGAAAATCAGAGGGAGAGGGTTCAACAGGTTCTGAATAATCATACAGATGTGTTAACGGACCGTCCGGGGCATACAAATTTATTGGAGTATGATATGAAACTCATAGACCCAACACCAATCTGTATGAGAGCCTATTCGATTCCGTTCGCTAAGGAAAAAGCTTTAAGGGAGGAGATAGATTATCTGTTGAGAGAAGGGATTATCTCGCACAGTGAATCTTCCTACAGCTCCAGTGTAGTTCTGTTAAGAAAACCCTCTGGAGAACACAGGCTGTGTATAGATTACAGGAAACTGAATGCTGTCACAGAAGGTCAGGTGGATCCATTACCTGATACAAATCAGCTGTTTGCCAGGCTGAATAGAGCTAAATATTTCTCTAAAGTGGATCTGAGTAAAGGCTACTATCAGATTCCAGTAAAGCCGGAAGTCAAACCTTATTTAGCCTTTAGCACCTCGGAAGGACATTATGAATTTAATATGTTGCCATTCGGGCTGAAAAATGCACCGAGTGTGTTTTCGAGGATGATGAGAAAGTTACTGGATCCCCTGAAGAATCCATGCATCACCAACTTCATGGATGATATTCTCATAGCAACAGAAACATTTGAGGAACACATTAACTCTCTGAATATGTTGTTTGATCGACTGAGAGAGACCAATTTGACAGCTAGACCGACGAAATGCTGTGTTGGATGTAAAGAGCTAGAATTCTTGGGACACACAGTACATCAGGGAAACATGACCCTGACCCCAAGAACTTGGAGAAGTTAAAAAAAGCACCAAGACCACAAACAAAAAAAGATGTGCGATCTTCTGTCTCATTATGTGGTTTTTACCAAAAGTATATTAAAAACTTTAACTCCATATGTGCTCCATTGACTGATTTAACGCGCAAAGGAAATCCTGATAGAATTATTTGGACAGCGCAGTGTGAATTAGCATACCAAGAATTGAAAGAAAAGCTCACAAGCAGGCCTATTTTGAAATTACCTGACTTGAGTCAAGAATTCATTCTGAGAACGGATGCTAGTAATATCGGTTTGGGTGCAGCTCTATTACAACGGTCAAATTCACTTGATGGGGAATTAACCCCAGTAGCTTATGCTAGCCGTAAGTTGAACACAGCAGAACAAAAATATTCAACAAGTGAAAAAGAATGTCTGGCAGTCATATGGGCTATAAAAAAGTTCCAGATTTATCTTTATGGAAAATCATTTAAGATCCAGACAGATCATAAACCACTCGTGTGTCTGTCACAAGCAAGGCATGAAAATGCTAGATTATTACGCTGGTCTTTGCTCCTACAACCATTCCAGTTTACCATAGAGTACATTCCCGGAAAAACTAATGTGGGAGCTGATTTTTTAAGCAGACATCCGTACGACGAACATCAGAGTAGTCACCAGGCATAGATAGTAAATTCATCTATGTGTATTTAGAAGTAGGAACTGACATATGATCGTCTGTTCTAAAGGGGGGAGATGTGTAGTGACTTCTAAATACAATATCTAAATTAGTATATAACAATATAGGGCATAAAGGCAAAGATAAGAAAGTACAAAAGAATTTTCTGCTAGAACGGTTGGTATCGCCTACGCCTTCAGATTATTATTTGCTAACGAATAGCCGAACAAAACGGTACCCAATTTTTCAAATTCGTCCTTGACATAAACACCCACTTTTCCTAGTTCTAAGAAAATATTTGCCTAAAATGCATTGTGGAACGAGGAGGGGCAAGGATAGATGAAATGCTAATTCGTTTCGCATTGATTTTAAACTAAAAGCAACCATAGCACAGGGGCAAGCCTTGCCTTAGGGGTTTCCCCAAATACAATGAAAAAGTTAGAATTGTGGACACCTCGGTCATGTAAACATGTTAAGCTCTTATTATGAATGACCTAAGCTCTCGTAATTATCTCGTAAGTACATGAGAAAAGAAGTGAACAGGAGGTAGTTTAAAAATAAACAACTAACATAGAAAAAAAGATAGAATTTTGAACCAAACCACATAGCCCCTTAAAAATTGTATATTCGTGTACCTGAAGACTTGCTGACCAAGAATATGTTATTAGTTATATAAATAGTCCCTTAACTAATTAAATATTGATAAAACAATACATAGAGATCAGAGATACTGTCAGGTCAAGTCATATCTGCTTAGATTGGATCGCATATTTTTTGGGAAAAAAGTAGGTGACAGATAGGCTGGGATAGTACAATGAATCTGATTGGGTGGCATTTGAAGTGAGACTAAATATTATTGGCTGACCGTTGAATAAACATAAATAACCTAGTAACGTAGGAAAGGTTTGAATGATATTTTTTGAAAAGACTGTTTACACTGTAAAATTAATAGAGATTGGCTAACTGAATCGATATTGTCAGAATAAGCGTTGGGGAGGATGCCATTTCTAAGAAAATTTTCAACAGTGATAGATGAGATCAGGCTGTGCTTTAAAATACAAAGTCTAAGCAGCCTGGACAATAAAACAGATCGAAACTGTGTCAGTCATCGTCTCTGTGTATATTTCATTGAAAATTGTGGTAAGATTGACATTTATTAACCTTTATTTTATGTAAAAATTGAATGTGAAATAATAATATATGTCTGTACATGAGTGGGTCTAAAGCGACCATGAGGCAAAGCCTAAAGATTGATCCACCATGTGATAGACTGTCAGAGAGGTGTAAAACTACAAGAATATGTATGATTGTCATAAAGGAGCATAACACCTATCCTATTATATGGAAGAGATTACAGCTGGAATTGCAGTGGCGTTGTAACTATTAGGGAAAGGAATACTGGTGTACATTGTCACATCAAAAGAAAATGGTGGCATAGGTTTGTATAAGGATATGATCCTTTTTGTTTGTTTGTAATGTACATGTCCTTAACTGTGGACTATTAGTGTATGCTAGATATTACGAAGGATGCATACCTTCACATTTCAGAGGTCCTGGGTACTGACGTTAATGTGGTACCAAACGCTTGAAAATTGATTGATTCAGGACTCTGCCTGTTTACTGCGAGCCCATGCTAGTGGCCATTGCCTATCAAACAGGGAACAGATTGTCAAGCGAGCAGAGGAAAGGTTCAACCTATATTCTACTGCCAAGTTAAGTTCTCGTTCGGCACCTGAGAGCTCAACTACAGAACTTTAAAAGAACGATCTAATGACAGTGAATAAAACTGGGACAAATATTTAATAGTTCCACAAGTGACAAAATAGAAACAAACATTTCTAAAAGGACATGATTTAAAACAACAACCTAGTAGTACTACCAGTATTACCTTAAAGTAGGAGAACACTACAGATGTATATTAGAAAAATATTATATATATGGACAAAGAATCTATTGTGCTATTTGACTGATGTAAATGATTATTTGATTTCACTTTTAAATTGTCAGTCCTGATTACAAATAAATTTGAATCAGGATAATAAAACTGTAAAAATCTTATTTACACAAAATTCAACCACAGTCTTAAATAAGATAGCCTTTTAGAGTGTCGTTTGTATGTTATTGTGGTAGTACTGTGTGCTGTTGTGAATAATAAACTATCTGTTTGTATGTTTGTTGATTATTGTACATTACACTCTACATTCATAACCCTAGACACAACACGAAGTCATTTAATATACTAATATAAATACATTTTGAATGAGATAAAAAGGTGGTAGTGGAAAGGTACCCTGAAAAGTTCACAATATTATTGGGTATATTCAGGGACCTTCATAGCTAATCTCATTTAATACAAATATAATAATACCTACAACAATTCATAACATCAAATCCACCACAATGTCTATATTATTCCTTTTTTTTTTTTTGAAACAGGGCATTGAGCGCTCATCTGTACTTCAATATGAATTTAAAAAAAAAAAACAACTACAATAAGAGTTGAAAAACATAAGAGTATTATGTTTTTGTAATATGCTGCAGTGAACACTTGCAAAAGTTAGTGTGATTCTTCTTCTTCGTACACTCTCAGACGTCAACTTGAATATGTTCAAAGAAAGCAGTGGTCAGCTTGAGGCTACTTCTATCACCAAAGAACTTTTCCAGGAATGGTAATGGTGACGGCTATGTGTGCATTCTCTGCTCCTCATATGTTGGGCACCTCTAAAGTAGATGTTCAGCAGTCATTTTATCGGTTCCACAGTTACACAAATCAGTAGTTCCTATCGTCAGCTTGTTGAATAGATGATATCTTAATAGGTTAAGATACCTTTTTTCCAAAATAGTATGATTCAACACAACAGCATGAAGTTAAATCTCATAAGATTACAATCCAGTACGGTAAAGGGATGAGAAGCGCCATCACAAGACCTCGCACCATCCTGAAAGATCCTTAGGACCGGCTCTGAATATACATATTCTCCTCAACGTACGACAGGCAGTGGCGTACTAAACGGGTGCGAGGGGGCGGTCCGCCTCGGGTGCCAGCCAGGAGGGGAGTGCCATGGGACATTATTATTACAGTACTGTACTGTTTAAAAATCTACTTGTAAGCATAATATATGTTTTACGTATATTCATTTTTTTGGGGGGGGGGGGGGGGGGGGGGGGGGGGCAAACGTTGGATCCACCCCGGGTGCCAAATATTTTAAGTACTCCCCTGACGACAGGGTTCCGTTTCAACACCTCCGTTCTTTAAGTCAAAATGGTCGTAGGTTGGAAATCACTATAACTGTATACTATATGAGCCGTAAGTATGTTAAAATTAACATTTCTGAATGCTAAAATACGCGTCTGTTTTTATTTAAACAAAGTTTAATTTTTATTTATAGTGAAGTAATATAATGTGGTATGAGTATATCACTAATGTGGTATGAGTAGCCTATATCACTAATGTGGTATGAGTATATCACTAATGTGGTATGAGTATATCACTAATGTGGTATGAGTATATCACCAATGTGGTATGAGTATATCACCAATGTGGTATGAGTATATCACTAATGTGGTATGAGTATATCACTAATGTGGTATGAGTATATCACTAATGTGGTATGAGTAGCCTATATCACTAATGTGGTATGAGTAGCCTATATCACTAATGTGGTATGAGTATATCACTAATGTGGTATGAGTATATCACTAATGTGGTATGAGTATATCACCAATGTGGTATGAGTATATCACCAATGTGGTATGAGTATATCACTAATGTGGTATGAGTATATCACTAATGTGGTATGAGTATATCACTAATGTGAAATTAATGACAAGAACTAGACAGGCGCCAGGGAAACAAGAAGACGACGCTGGACATGGATAGGGCACACAGTGTGAAAACCTGTTGATAGCACTACCAGACAATCTCTGTTATGGAATCCATACGGTAATAAAAGGTAGAGGAAGACCAAATAACACATGGAAAAGAGAACTGGGGGCAGACATGAAGTGGATGAAGAAGACATGGAAAGACTTTGAGTGATGGCACGGGACAGGAAGACGGCATAAGTTTGTTGAAGGCCTATGCTCCTTTGGGAGATGACAGGTGAAGAAGAAGACCGTAATGCACAAATTATAACACAAAATTACTGTACCGTACAGTCCTTTACTGTAATAAATAATGAAACATAATCCCACAGCACTTGTGGGATGTCCGTCTTAAGTACAAGTGATCGTAAGTCGCATACCGTCGTAAGTCGAGGACAATCTCAACTGCCAATTATCTGGCATCTCACACACGTACCGCCTGATCCAAGTACCACCGTTTCGTAAACATCACCTGTACATATAAACAGTTTTTTAAACAAAAAATGAAAAAAAGGTTTTGACGTCAGTTTTGCAAATGAGAAACACGAAAAAACCAGTAGTTATTTTTTAATTGTCTGTACAAGAACAGTATAATGTCTGTAGACCTTCTTTATTTTTTTTAACATACACCGGAAACGTGTGCAATTCAAGAAAAAGTAACTCTAGGCACTGGATATTAACAACATTCTAATAGGAAATGAGACACGTAAACCTTAACAAAGATTCGACAAGCATCGCTGCATTGCAGACTCCAGTGATCATGCAAGGAATTCTAAATAATAACGCTCATAAAACATTCCAGAGAGGTCGTCAGATATATATTTGAAAAATGGGGAAACTCACAAATGAACTCTTGGAGTGGACGCACTATTGTTAAAGTTGCAAAAACTATGACATATCAGTTGTGTAAATAATAATAAACGTACCGCCTAATAATGTGTGTATACATACCATATGTAAGTAAATGATCGTATATAGACTTAAATCGCCATTATTTGACAGTTGAGCTTCCATGCTTCTGTTGAACATGGCACACAGATCAAATTTAAACTGATGGCAAGTTCATCTCGCAAGCAAAAAAAATATCGTTCAAGACGAAGGCTTGCAGCCCTCAGTTTCCTGTCTAACATATCTTTGGATGGGACTTTCTCGAACATTCCAATCGCTTTGAGTGGTAAAGAACAGAGGGGTGAAGAAAATGAGAGTGATCAATCAGAAGTAGAGTGTCCAGATAAAAAGTCAACAGAAAGGAAAGATGGCTTGCATATCCAGAAGGATGTCAGTGAAGGGAAATTTGTGGAGCTGGAACACCATGAGAATTTGTCATCACTGAAGGATGAGGATGGGCAGAGGCAGACTGCAGTCACTAGTGTTTCAAAGTCACCACATTTCTCTCGGCTTGAACGCTTTATAGATGGACAAGGAGGGAAGAGATGGAGGTAAGCCAACACTTTGAGACTTCATAAAGGAGACTATGTCGTTACCTCACTTGAAACGCCAATGAATGTTGTTGCTGCTTAACTAGTGCTGCTGAGGTTGTCACTCTTTCACAGCTAATGCTGCGCCAAAGAATTAACATGTGTTCTGTAAATGTAGAATGATGCCGTATAGAGTTTTTGTGATTGGTGGGAAACCTGGCAGTAGCTTTCCTCTTTTTGTGGTAGGTCCTGGGTGCGTTAGCGACACATGTTGAACTATATCCTGTGTAGATGGGTACAGCTGCAGTGATAAGGTGGGTACAGCTGCATTGATTATGCTCATGCGAGGGGTTTAATTTAAGTACTTGTTGAGTCTGTTGTGTTCTGTTCTTAGTTGGAAGATTGTGCTCTGCTTCATTAGTTGTAGCTTGTTGATGTCATTTTCGCCTGGTTGGGCCATATCTTTGTTGATGTCATTTTCGCCTGGTTGGGCCATATCTTTGTTGATGTCATTTTCGTCTGGCTGGGCCATATCTTTGTATATGGCATGTCCAGTAGACCCTTTAGTCGATCAGTTCAGCCATTCCTGTTTGAATTTATTATGGAGAATTAGTTCAACAGTTTGCATGTTGGCTGGAGTGTTTGCTTAAATTATGCTTGGTCCTAGTTTTGTTAGTCTATTTGTTTTTTCTTTGCTTGGTATGTCTGTGTGTCCTGGTATCCACTGGAGACTATGTTTGATGCTAGCAGACTGTCAGTCATTTTAGCCAGCTGTGTTATTTCTTTGTTTTCAGTTTGGAGGCTGTCTTCCAGTGCATACAATGTTGATTTTGGATCATTGAAGATTACGATGTCGGAGTGTTTATAAATTTCTTGTTTAAATTCTGAATATTTCTGTGAGGATGGTATTCATTGTTGTAATTTCTGCTTGATAATTAGTACAGAATTCTCCACATATTTCTGATATGTTACAATTTGGGTACATTATATAAGTTCCAAGTCCAGCATTTATGGTGACCTTGAAGGCCGAGCCATATGTGTAAACATGTATTGCTGTGTTAGGTAAGCTATCTGTGACACTTAGGGAAGGCATATAATACAGTATTTGTTAATTATCTAGTCAAATATGCATTGTTTTTTAGAGAGTGTGAGAGAAATCAGAAGATGTATACAAGAAAAATTACTACATCTTATTTCATCTACTTGAAATTAAGTTTGGGTTATTTCCATACACGCTTGACAAAAAAAAAAAATCATTTGTTTTTTCATGATTGTTTTGTTTTCTTGCCATTTTAGTACTCATACTCTTTATCCGTGTACACATGGATATCTGTCAAATGAATGTCTGTTGTAGACAACTAAATAATGTTCATTTTATCATTATCCTTTGTGCTCCTTACAGAGCATGGATCCACCACTGTAACTGTTCCCAGTGCAGCAAGACTGCATCAAGCAGTCACATGGTCCTGTAGCGGTGGTTTCTGTGGCAATTTGTTTTACATGATGAGGTTGCCAACCTCATACACAACCTCATGTTAGTTCCCTTGTTCTCTGTTTGTAACTATGAATCTACAGCCTATTAACTGTATGTGTCACTGTTAATCTGAAGCCTGCTAATTGTGTGTATAGCCCTATACAATTATTTTATTGTGTACTTAATTTTTGTGTCTCTCCTTTTGCAGGACATCATCATACTCAAGTGGTGACAGACCTGGTAAGCCATTGAGGAGACTTTCACACTTGTGTTCCGATCCATTTGATCGAATCCCACTTGCCGTTAAGAGACAGTTGTATGGAGAGGGGATGGGATTGGGTGACTATACTCTGTTGTCATTTGTTCTGAATTGTTGGCAAAGCATTCAGTATTGTCATCAAAGCTATTTATGTTCAGATCTGCTGTTGTGTGCTTTAGATAAATCCATCGTGATATTCCATAAAGCATATCTTTATGTTGATTTTTCAAGCTTTTAAATGCTATTGCCCCAGTGTCAGTTTTCATAGTGTTTGCATTGAATGTATAAATGACCTCAGCTAATGAAAATTTCTTGGAACTCATAGCTGGCTGGATGGATAAGCACATTTCCCTTCTTCTGGCAAAGCAAAGGGTTCCATCAAGAGTAGTGGGGTTTGTCTCTCTATTAGTGCTGTTAATATCCATTATCTATGTTTGTGTCCTATCTTTAATTTGCCAATAGTTTTGTTACCCAGGGAAGAAATGCAAAATGGCATGATAATCATGTATGAGGGTGTTTGTCCCTCTATCTTGTCTTCTGATTTGCAGCAACAAGTTTCACATTTATGCTTACTGAATTTATAACCCATATACTGGCTTTTAACTAAGCGTAATTTGTGTAGGTTTTATGGCTGTAGATTTGCCTCTTAGTGACTTTTTTCACTATCTCAATGGTAGTCTCAGAAGCCCGAGTATTCCTGTAGTTGCATAAGTATTTAGTTTACAAATAAGATTTTGCTGTTACAAACATGATTTTGCTGGCTCTAGAGTTTCTGAGTGTGCATGAAGCATGCTGTTTGATTTTAGCATCATGTGACACTATTGTCTGATTAATTTATCTTGAACAGCTTGTTCACGCTGAGTTTCATCTTGCTTATTTTACTGTGCTCAATTTATTGCAGGCCATATTCATCATAAGTGTATTAATTGCAGACCAGAGTTAGCACAGAAACTGATAATAGGTTAGACTAATGCTGTGCCAAATTATTAAAAAAAAAATAATGATTTGACGTATGAAACATACATAAATAAATGTAATGTTTAGCAGGGGTAAAAATAATGGTGGTGGTGTCAGTAATGGGTTATTGTTCTTGTTGTTGGTTTAATGTGACTGTTAGATCAATAATAACTACTGGCAGAGATTGTACTCATATAGTATAAACTGATGCGACTAACAACTTTAATTGATCTAGCATACAAAGAAACATGATATTAATCATCATCAGGCGCTATGAATAAACTTCTTTCTTTTTCCTGTACTTAGTTTTTGTGTGTCCGATGAACACACTGATCTGTCGCAGTAAAGGTACAGGGTTCAAAACACATTGGTGTCACGCTCCAGTCTACCCAGCTGATAGGTACCGGATTCTGCTCTTCAGTTAGTGAAGGAAAAGGCTGTGAGGACAGAATCTGGTCACCCCACCTCTTGAAGCTGGACTTAGTATAATGAAATCTCTAACATTTCACTCCCCTATGGCAGTATCTGCTATGGGGGTACCTTTCCCTTTACTTAGTTTATTTTACTTTACTCTTACATGCTTGTTCTTGCCTGGATGCAGCCATGTTAATCCACGGGTTGTATGATTTTTATTTGTTGTTCATCACATTTCTTATTTTCCATGTTTTTCACTTAGTTCTTACTTTACTTCCCTTCTGTTTTCATTCATTTGTCCCTGATGAAGACCTGATGGCAGTTACATATGCAATTTTCTTTGAATTTTGTCCTAGTAAGGCTTATTACCTATTTTCATTTACCCACCGTACTTAAACTTAACAGCGTTTAAGAGAAAATCACTCGTGTTGGTTTTGAAGCCTAAAAGAGGGGGCAAAGAACAGACCACCGTAACTACCAGGCATGTCACAAGTGGCAACTAAGGAGAGCTGAGCATGGGAATCGCTATTGCATCCTGGGGAAATTTTAGCTTGGTACAGAATTGTCAATGAGATCATTGGATAAGTCGATCAGATCAGCCATTCAGGATGAAAGATTACTCTCCTGCAAAGATGAGAACAAGGTGGGATTGAGAAAGGGAGAATAAAACTGTTGACAGATCAAGAAGAATGAGGAAGAAAAATGTTGATCACATGATTAAAGACACTAGAGCTTAGTGTGAATTAGTTGCAGCCCTGTGCTTCAGAGGAAACTGAAAGGCAGCTAAGAAAAATATTCAAGAAAAAATTATATAGAATGGTTATTTTTATAATTTTGTTCATTTGGCTTGCAGTGAATTTTTCTGGCAGTGAATTGAATGCAATAAATTTAGTCACAGTAAGTTTACATCAGACCATGTAACACAGTGAAGACATTAGTGCCATACGAATCCAGCTAGCCACAGCTTCTTCTTCGATCCTTAACCACCGACCGTCAAAGCAGTCAGTGGCCATCACGCCTAGTGGCGTCTTGTAGGGCAACAACAAATTGATTCCACTTTGCACGGTCGGTGGCCATCCTTCGTACAGTGCCCCAACTCTGGTTCATTCTTTGCATCTCAGCCTCCACAGTCCTCCGCCAAGTTGTTTTTGGTCGGCCTCTCTTTCGCTTTCCTTCAGGGGTCCAAAGCATAGCTGTTCTTGTGATGGCATCGGGGTCTCTTCTGAGGACATGACCAACCCAGCTCCAGCGTCTGCCAGCTATGATGGTATGCATGTCCTCTTGCTTGCTACGAGTAAGCAGATCTTGGTTGGTGATGGTATTCGGCCAAAAGATTCTGTGAATTTTTCTTAGGCATGTTGTGTGAACAGCATTACTAGAAATATTGTCCCTTAACATAGCATATTGCTCCTGGCTGGAGCAAATCATAAGTGTGTTTGTCTGTTGTTATATGCTCACTTACATAAGTTAAATCCATCAGGATATTCCATAAAGCATATCTTTATGTTGATTTTTCAAGCTTTCAAATGCGAATGCCATTATGTCAGTTTTCATAACTTGTGAGTTGGGTGTCTAAATGACCTCAGCTAAGGAAAACATCTTTCAAGCCAGCAGCTAAGGAAAATATTTGTAAAGTCATAGCTGGCTGGGTTGATAGAGCAAGATCACTTGTTTAGAGCAAGATTGGATATCTTCCTGTCTAAGATGGCATGTCATGTGTAGCTGAAGTAAGATCACATTGCGTGTTTCTTTGAAACACATACTTCCGGCTTGAGCAAGATCACATGTTTCTGTAACAGCACATTACACCTGGCTTGAGCAACATCACATGTTTCTGAAACAGCACATTACACCTGGCAAGATCACATATTCAGAGTAAGATCAGATACTCTTTTTTTTTTCTAAAACAGCACATTATGCGTAACTGGAGTAAGATCACATTGAGTGTTTCTCTGAAAAATGTATACTTCTATCATGAACAAAATCAAATCTTTTCTGTAACAGCACATTAAATCTGGCTTGAGAAAGATCACTTGTGTATTTCTAAGAGAGCACATTATGTGTAGCTGAAAAAGATTGCATGTTTGTTTATTATTATATATTATTAAACATATTTTTACTTCTCTAGTATTTTCAGTTGCCTTTTTCAAAATGTTCAAAGTAGTGTTCTAGTTTACCAGTTGCCAAGTTTTAAATAAAATTATAAAGTAGTGTAGTAACTGTAAGATTACATTTTGTTTCTTGAAGAAGTAGTTTGCTACTTTAGGCAAATAAACAAAGGCGGCGAGGAAGGGAACTGGTTACCCCACCTCTTGAATCTGGACCTAATGTAGTGAAGACTACCACTTCACTTACAAAAGTAGTTTTGGTGAGGCACAACCTGTTCAACCTAGACACAGGTCCATTGATTATATTAGGGTGCGAGTCTAAATATAAAAGATCTTGTAGTCTGATGTTGTTGAGTCTCGTAAGAGTACTTACAATAGTAATAATATTTGAGGGGGAGGGGGGTATTGCAAGACCTTGTAGAGACTGGAAATATCCCTAGGGTTAATTTGGCATGGAACATGATGAAGGTGTAAAACATGAACATGAAGATAACAATGTTTGTTTTATACAAGCACAATACAGAACGGTGGAGATGGTGGTTGCTTGCTTGATTTGTTACTGACAGATAGTCTGAATCAGGCACATTATAAAGTCATTTTCTTATTTCATGGCGAGGTCTTGAAAGAAGTCGTTGGTTTTTTTTTTCCCCCTTTCTCAATTAACAGGTGCCAGAAGTCAAAGATCCAGTTCCTTATCCAATGAATCTCTGGAATTATGTGTCAGTGACAGCAAACCTTTGCCTAATTTAAAGGACAAAAGGTAGGAAAGTGATTTGTTACAGTTTGTTCCAGCATATTTCTATTACATGGCCTACTGTCTGTTAATTTAGGCCAGTTAATGATTGACCAAGCACTCTGAAGTACACATATTTAATCTGGTAGAGAAGTAAATTGAGAATATCATTACTGAGAAAAAGGAAAAATAAGGTTATGGCCAGAACTGCCAAGATTAAAAAAAAATCAGGTTTTAAAATCTTGAACTGGCCAGGAGGAATCAAAATATATACTTTTACACAAAATAAGTGTTGGCTGAATTCAACAGTTAAGATTGAGCTCTTGTAATGGGGCTTCTTCTTCCATGTTCAGTTGTTAGTCATGCTAAACCTGCAGGCTTGTTGCCAGGACAAAGTCCAGGATCTTCTCCAGGTCCAAGCGGCAGCCCCCATAGCTTCTGCCTCACTTTGCACCCACAGACCACGTCTGAAGTCATAGATCATTATGGCTAGGTGACCCCTATTTGCATTAATCCCACAGTCACAAAACGACATTTTTTTTAATTGATGAAGAACTTCTAGTAATAATAGTAGTAGCTTCCTTCAGTCATAACTGACTAAAGGAATGATGCACCCCTGAGGTGATAACCTTCAGCTGTTTTTTCTTCCTGATGTTCCTTTCGCATGTTCTTTTCTCTTCTCCTTGTTTTAAGAGCTTCTTTTTGCCCAGTCTGAGATGGTGCCTTAGGAAGCATTGTCACTGGGTGCAGTCGGCAGCTTCATCCTCCCAGGTTGCTGGATTTATGCCCAGTGCCTTCCTGTCTCTCTTGCACACGTCTGTGAACCTCAGCTGTGATCACCTGACCTCTGATGGGTTATAATTAGGGTATGTAGTGTCTGTGTGTCTATATAATATGTTCTGTTGCTAATATGTGAACGTGGCATCTTATCTCCTGTCCAGTTATTGGGTGTCAGACTCAGTTTTATTGGAGTGAACTGAGGAGGTAAGCAAAACAACTGAACTTTAGAAAACACCCAGTAGAAAGCACCTGATGTGACAGCTCAGTGCTCCACTTGGACGTAAGAGGTCTAATCTGTTATTGACCCACTAAAGTTGAGGCCAGATTGCAGCTACAGGCTTCCATAATAAAAATTAACACTCTAAGGAAGATAGGAAATTGACCTGATGTTAATAAAAAGTGAAGTATAATGTAGAATATGCATCTTTCTTCTTGGTCATTGTTGCCATTAAGTTTAAAAGTGAGGAAAGTCAGTGTTGCTAGATTAAAAGTCTGGGTGATCATTAAGTCTTTCCTTCTGTGAGTACCCTCATGTCTGTTATTCTGATATTCTAATATAAAAGACTTCTGCGTGTGTAATTAAAACTTTTTAATCTAGATTTTTAATTTTAAAAAGTTCCCTGTATGCTTTTCTTCTTTTCTAAACTTCATCACTATGGAGAACAACAACAACAACCAAGAAACAGTAGAGCTTGCATAAATGGGAGCTTGCATAGAATAGAAGAATTGCAATGGTACAACAGGAGTACAAATTTAGAACATATGACAAGAACCAGACAAGTGCCATTGTGCAACAGTAGATGAGAAGGAGACACTGGAGATGGATAAGACACACACTGAGGAAGCCTGTTGACAGCAATACGAGGCAGTCCTTGTACTGGAATCTCCAATGTAAGAAACAGGGGTAGACTAAAAAATGCATGGAGAAGAGAACTGGGGATAGATATGGAAGCGATGAGGAAGACTTAAACAGATCTTGAGCTGGTGGCACAGGACAGGAGGACTTGGCATAAATTTGTTCAATGAATGAATGAATGAATCTTGACCCAGTCTTAAGTAGCAATTTTTTCTAATATGCCAGTTTGCCATGTCTGTTATAACTAGACCACATTGTATTTTATATTTGAAGATGCATCCTAATAAAACCGTCAGACCTTGTGACTAGGTTGAATTGAGCATGCCTCACCAAAATGAGGCAAAAGTTTATTTTTAAAAAATATATTCTGTAGTATAATAAAAAATATGTAAATTTGAACAGTGATAGTATCACAGACAGTAATCTCTCAGATGACCAGATTTTTATTTGGTTTTTGTTTGAATGCTATGTGATAGTTTATGTACAAATGAGTCCTGCCATTTTTTACATTGCTGACATAATTTCAGAGTGTATCTAGTGTTAGGAGACAGAATACCCCTGGCTGTCTGTTCTGTTTTGTCTTACAGTTCCCAAGCAACACAGAGGTAATTTACATGCCTTTGTTCACATTGTTGCTGATTATGATAAAATATTCTTATTTTTCTAGTTGGTTTAATGACAAGTAAAATTCACATTTTGTATATTAAAAAAGAGCTTTAACTCTTGTCTTTCCAACAGTTTTTTTGGCACAGAAATGAATGCATTTTAAAAGTCGTGAGTGATGTTTTGAAATAAGCAGTCAACAGATATACATATGAGAAAATGCATGTAAAATCATTGTATATTTGCTGAAGAATATTTTAAAATGTTATAAGTCTTGTGTGCATCAAATAAATATTTATATACTTGGTAAAGTGCAGATGAGACTCTAGATAAAATGGCTTACCAGATGCCATGGGAGGTTAATATGCCACATCATGGTGTGCTAAACTGCTAATGGTGTAGGAAAAGTTAATACGTCTTGGAAAACTTAGTCGCTGTAGTACTGTTTTATTCCATCTCCATTTTTGGACATAATTGACTTGAGGTCATTAATCGACATCTTATAGTTTAGTCTGCTAACTCGGAGCCACTATGAGGACATGCACACCATCATAGCTGGTAGACGCTAGAATTGAGTTGGTCACATACTCAGAAGAGACCCTGACACCATCACCAGAACTGCCATGCTGAGGACTCGTGAAAGCAAGGACGGCCAAAAGCTCCACCTGGCGGAGAACTATGAGAGCAGAGATGCTAAGCATGAACCAGATCTGGGGCACCACACAAAGGATGGCTGTCGACAGGAAAGTGGAGACAGTTTGTTGCTGCCCTACAAGACACCACTAGGTGTAATGATTGCTTTATCAGTCAGCGACCAAGGACCAAAGAAAAGGAAAGATAGTTTAGTCTATCATCATGCAAAATATCTTACAGTTCACAGTTTGAATCATCATGCACAATTTTATTTAAGTGTAATATATCCTTCTTTTCAAGTAATACATCACAAACTTTGAACACCTTTTTCTCAAAACAAACTGATGGGGAGATGGAACAATGCAGTACGAAGGTGACGACTTGTTGTTAAAAGTTTTATTACCACCAATCAGAAGTATTGGAAAAAAAAAATTTAATATGGTTACATTCTCCTGCCCCCCCCCCCCCCCCCCCCCCCCCCCCCCCCCCCCCCCCCCCCCCCGTTTTGTTTGTTTGTTGCTCCTAATGTACCGTGGCACCACCATTACAGTTTGCCATACAGAAAGCCTTTACCAGAGTACTTATGTACTCTTGAGATTGTGATTTCAGTGACAGTGATGAGGTCACTAGCCTCATACACAGCCTCACCTTAGTCATCTCTCTGCTACTCATGGGAAAGATGTGTCAGATTGTGTAAAATATATGTCGGATTGCGTAAAAGATGTGTAAGATTGTTTAAAAGATGTGTCAGATTGTGTAAAAGATGTGTCAGATTGTATCAAAGATGTCAGGTTGAGTAAAATATATCAGATTGTATAAATGATGTGTCAGATTGTATAAAAGATATGTCAGATTTTGTAAAAGATATGTCAGATTTTGTAAAAGATGTGTAAGATTGTATAAAAGATGTGTCAGATTGTGTAAAAGATGTGTCAGATTGTGTAAAAAATGTGTCAGATTGCTTAAAAACTCAAAAGGGATGTTGAATTTGAACAGTAGCAGTAATAGTTTGATTGCGCTGCAATTTGATTTACCATGCAAAAAATTGCTTTTTTGGAGCATTCTGCGCAATAAATCCTTCTCAGTGAACAAAAGTCTTCTGAGATGTTATATTGCCAATATTATTGTATGGAAGTGAGCTGTGGACATTAAGCTAAAAATAAAAACAATTATAGGACGCAACAGAGATGTCGTTAAACAGATTTATATTACCAGTTCCATGCACAGCTAAGTTAACTAATAAAGAATGCTTTCAAGAACAGCTTATGTACAAAGAAATGTAACAAATATGAGAAGGCAGTCAACCTTCATTGGACATGTGATACTCAACATCATAACATTGGGAAAAATAAGGGAAAGAGCAGAAGAAGTTATAGCCTAGAGAAAAAAAAGATAAGGCATAGCTTGACACCTTTAAATACTTTGATTGTGTTCTGTAGAGTATTTGAGTATATATTTTGTGGTACTTGTAAATGCCTTTCCTGTATTTAATGGTAGGTAAGGCAAAAAGAAAATGTGAAAAGTGCCCCTGTTATTACAGTATGTTTGTGTAAGGTTTTTATTACAGTATGTTTGTGTAATCAGATGCAGGACAAAGTTAAAATACTTGATGAGAGATCACAGCCAGTGGGTCTGAAAACACACAGGGAGAAAACGAAGATAAAGAGAGTAAATGCAGGAAACAATAATAAGAAACACTACTGAAAGATGTAGAAATACACACACTTTGGCAGAAATATAGACAGTTCGAGGGGCAGTCAGAATTTTTAGTTCAGGTGTCAAGTCAGTCCTATTGTATGGCTCTGAAACGTGGAGAACAACAAAAGCAATAACCAAAAAAAAAGCTACAGACATTCATAAATGGGTGCTTGTGTAGAACAAAAGGATTGAAATGGTATGACAAAGTCACTGATGTGGAACTGATGACAAGAATTAGACGAGTGCCAGTTGAACAAGAGGTAAGAAGAAAGCACCAAAGATGGATAGGACACGCATTGAGAAAACCTGTTGATAGCATTACCAGACAGTTCTTGTTCTGGAATCCTCAGGGTAAGAGAGGTAGAGGAAGACCAAAGAACACATGGAGAAGAGAACTGAAGACAGACATGAGGGGTTGAAGAAGGCGTGGAAAGACCTTGAGAGCTGATGTCACGTGACAGGAAGTCGTAGCATAATTTTGTTGAAGGCCTAAGATCCATGGGGAGTTGAAAGGTGAAAAAAGAGACGTGAAAGAATTCTTGTGTCTGCTCTTTGAAGTGCAGCAACTGTTAAAATATTTTATAAGATTTGGTGGTCTGTGCTATAAGGTGTAATTGTCTGGCAGAATGTAGCCTAGTAGTTAAAATGTGCTATAAATATTAACGACCCCTTCAAATATATCAGCGTTCTGGCAAGGTTTTGTTAAAATTTCATGAATGTTTAAGTATTATCAACTAGTTTCCTTTCAAAACTACCATTTGCAATGAAATACTAGGTCAGAAGATGAAGCGCATCACACACGGCATCTGGCTGGCCATTCAGGGCCAAAGTCTCACACTACCCAAGAGGGGCCACTCTTTATGGGTCTTCAGCATGGTGTCAAACAAGAAGAGGTACAAAATTTTAGTGGCAGTGTTGAGGTGTTGAATAGGTTATTTTGTTTGCTGTCTCAAGAAATTTTAGTCTTAATGTTGAAGTGTTGAATGTGATAATTTGTTTGCTGTCTCAGGAAGTTTTATTTGTAATGTTGAAGTGTTGAATGTGATAATGTGATTGCTGTCGCAGGAAGTTTTATTTGTAATGTTGAAGTGTTGAATGCGATAATGTGATTGCTGTCGCAGGAAGTTTTATTTGTATTGTTGAAGTGTTGAATGTGATAATGTGATTGCTGTCGCAGGAAGTTTTATTTGTAATGTTGAAGGGTTGAATGTGATAATGTGATTGCTGTTGCAGGAAGTTTTATTTGTAACGTTGAAGTGTTGACTGTGATAATGTGATTGCTATCTCAGGAAGTTTTATTTGTAATGTTGAAGTGTTGAATATGATAATTGCAATCTCAGGAAGTTTTATTTGTAATGTTGAATATAATCATTTGATTGCTATCTCAGGAAGTTTTATTTGTAATGTTGAAGTGTTGAATATGAAAATTTGATTTCTATATCATAGCAGCTATTTTGTCCAGTTAATTTTAATGGATTTTAATTTTTGTTTTAGTCTTAGGTTTTTTTAATTGAACATTTTTATTTTTAAGTTACTGTTTTTCTGAAATATGTCCTTCCATCTGTGTCTTCTACTTTAGTTGCTTTGGTTTTTATCCTTTAAATAGCAAGTTATTTCCTTGTGATCTCTGTATTGTTAATAAACAGGACAAAGACAAAATGGAAAACTCATTCTGTGAAGTGAGGTCATATTTTTAATACAGTTAGTGCAGAACAGTTACACTGATCATTATTCATTTGGTAATATCGCATTGACGTTCGGCGACGGCTCCGCATGTAGCTTCGTACGATTTACAGTTAAGGTTAGGGTTGGGGTTAGGGTTTCTGCCCCAGAGGACAATATGCCGAGCCGAAGCATTTTAACTTTATTGAATCCTCCTGTTGATGTGATGACTCCGAGCCGAGGGTTACAGTATAGGTGTAAATGCAGAAAACTGTAAATCGTACGAAACTACATGCGGAGCCATCAGCAAACATCCATGCGATATTACCATTCATTTATAACCCTTCAGCTCCCCAAGGAGCATAGACCTTCTGCAAATTCGTTCCAAGTCCTCATGTCCTGTGCCATCTGCTCAAGGTTTTTCCATGTCTTCTGTATTCCTTTTATTTCTGTCTCTTGTGTTTTTCAGTTTCCCTCTGCCTGTCATGCTCCATGTAGTTCTCTGGAAGTGGGGGGGGGGGGGGGGGGGGGGGGTGTCTGAGGAGATTAAAAATAGAATAGAACTGCTGCCTCCTCAGGCATGTCATAAGAGGCTCCTAACATGAAGACATGCCTAGGGCTGGCAACCTCATCATGTGAAACATGAGGACTTGAAATAAATTTGCAGAAGGTCTATGCTCCTTGGGGGGGCTGAAGGGTTATAAATGAATAATGATTAGTGTAACTGTTCTGCACTAACTGTATTAAAAATATGACCTCACTTCACAGGATGAGTTTTCCATTTTGTCTTTGTCCTGTTTATTAACAATACAGAGATCACAAGGAAATAACTTGCTATTTAAAGGATAAAAACCAAAGCAACTAAAGTAGAAGACACAGATGGAAGGACATATTTCAGAAAAACAGTAACTTAACTCTTTCCGTACGTAATTATTTTCAGCTCTGGACGGAATTATTTTTAAGCCCCAAAAATTTACACATACATAACTTACGTTTACTGACAATGTGTGTCTAATCATTAATTAAGTATAACATATTATATATCAAATTAAAGTACATTGGATGAACAATATAAATCCATATGCCTTTCTAGCTAATTTTATGTTATGTTTATGTTATAACAGATAAAATGTACACGGAAAAAAAGATAACTTGAAATTTTTAACAAAAATTTTCGACTTACGTAAGGCTTGTAACATAAATTGTTATCACAATACAGTTTCACTGCTCTCTTTGTGCAGGTAATCCATTTAGAAACATAGAAAAAGTAAGAAAGTTATGGTTGATCACACAGTTTGTTCACTGTTCACATATTAGTACCATATCCTGTGTGTTTTCGGCCATTATGGCGATACGACAAAACACGATTAAAGATGAAGATAAATGTGAAAAAATGCCTTCAAACGCAAATAAAAGACGTTGAAGCTTGTTGAAATTTGCCCAGTTTTGTGTTTACTTCCGTTCGAGATAAATTCCGGGCAGTATAAAATATCAGAATAGAAAGAAACAACGAAATAAATCGGCGTCTTTTAAAAGATCTTGCGGTCACAGCGGTCGGCCATTGCGTCTTTTAATAGATCTTGCGTACGGAATCAGTTAAAAATAAAAATGTTCAATTAAAAAAACCTAAGGCTAAAACAAAAATTAAAATCCATTAAAATTAAATGAACAAAATAACTGCTATGATAAAGCAATCAAATTATCATATTCAACATTTCAACATTACAAATAAAACTTCCTGAGATAGCAATCAACTGCTACAGAAAGCACTTTAAAACCCATAAATGCTTTAGTGCAGGTTTCCTGCAGGGGAGACTAGCTGCAGTGATAGTTACATGCTCCAAAAGGAATGAAAAAGGGAAATGTTGATGATTGTCTACCTTTCTCAACCTTGTAAACTCCAGAACAAGAACTGCATTGTAATGCTATCAACAGGTTTCCTCAATGATAGAGATCATAACTGTCAGGTATTCTCTGATCAAATCTTCACTGACCAAAAAATAGTTGTATACCATATTGGTTCAGGCAGAAGCATGGATAATTTTCTGTTTTGTCAACAGGAGGTTTCTTACAGTCTTTTTCTTGTGGCCTCTCAAAGGAAAAGTATCAAAAGGGGAATTACTGAACACAAAGAACAGTTGTCCAACAGTAAGTTTATTTTTATGTCCCTTGACTTAAAAAAAGTATAGCATAGTCCATTTCATTTTTCCATTTGTCACTGGCAAGGAATTTTTTGTTACACCATCACCAATTATAATTAATCCTCTTTCTTATAATCCCAAAACTTCCCCAAATCACAATTATATGTATAATTTTTTACATTTTAATAAATTTAACACCTATGTTAAATTTAACTTTCACTGTGCAATGAGCACCTTTTCCATATTTTCCTGAAAAGCTGGTAGGATTGTGTTGTTGGTTAGAAATGTTTCAGTAAGACAATATATAGGGGATTTTCTGCCCTGCCCACCTTCTTCTTGGGCATCCTGTGTTCCGTGTAGCCAGACCTGCTGGCTAGCTACATTCTGATAATACATGCTTACTGCAGAAACGAAGGTTGTTGTTGTTGTTGAACTAGGGCTGCTGAGCTTCTCGCTCTTTTGCAGCCAATACTAAGTTGAAGACTCCTTGGTATTATCTACACTGTAGATCTAGACTTTTCCTAGTGCTTTTCTGCCATTCCAAAACATGTTAAGTTGAAGTCATGAGCTGCAGTTTCTCTAGCTTGGTTTACATTTAAAGGATCATAACATCTAGTCCCAAGCTAGGAGGAAGAAGCACATGGCATAGTGTGGATTCCCCACCATCCAAGGGTGTTTTACAGCAATGCAAAACTAAAACACTGTGCTCTGGTTCTGGGCTTTCCCAAGGAATTGTCATGTCCTACACATTTCCATTTCTCATCTCCCGCTGCCTATCGTGTGTCCATACTGAGATCCTCCTGCATGCAGACAACCAGGTAAAAGCTAGAGTTAAGTTTTGGGCTGAAGTGACTCCTCCAAGCTTAGTGTGCAATGCTGGGTTCTCTACAAGTTTCACCACATGGGGAATTCCTGGAAGTGTGTGGATGATTTCAAGAGCCAATGAGGGTGTAATTAGCCTCACAGACAGAGGTTCACTTCCACATTTGTATACTGTAGCACTGTGCTTAGCTGGTGGTCACAGAAGTATGACTCCAGATATGCCTCCATGCATGCAGAAGTAAAAGTAAACATGACCCACATGGTTAATGTAATGATGATGTTAATAATAAGACTTAACTTCCACCAGCACTGGCAGGTCATGAAATGTCACATGGCATACTGCACGACACCCAGCACCAGCATCTGTGGCAGCGACACCCTCAAACCAATCAGTGGCAGTGGCACTGCAATCTGGAGACAGGTAACCTATCTGTGTGTTCTAATCTGTCATGCTGGTTCACAATTTGTATCATGCTAGTTTATATTTTTATAATGTGCTGCTTAATGAGTTGTTTCATTTTTATTTATAGCCGCTGATGAAGTATACGAAATAGAGTCAGAAGTGCATGAAGAACTGTTGGTAATGATATCTTTTTTTTTTTTTTTTTTTTTTTGGTCATATTTACCTGTCAAAATCAAATAAGCCCCAGGTGTTGCTATATATTATTTTCCTAATTCAAGGCTGTAGCTTTTATCTGAAATCCTCAGGACAGCTATGTTTCGGAAACAGGATTTTTTTTGTTTTCACATGCTGCCCAAATCACATTTGAAAAGTAGTCCAAATCACCTAAAATAGCCCAAGCCACCCAAAATGTGTTTACAATTTGCCCAGTGTTGATGGGTTGTATAATTTTTATTTGTACATTTAACTTAGTTCTTGATTCTTTCTCTTCTGTTTTCAGTCATTTTTCCTGATGAAGGCCTTGTAGTTGAAATGTAGGCAGTTCTTTTTGTCCTCCTCCTCTTCCTTTACAGAAGAGGAAGAAAGACAAAATAAAAAAAAAACATTATGCATCAAGGAGGCTGGTTAGTTTTTATTAATTCTCCTTTTCACTCCTGACTGAATATGGAGCTAGCACTTCAGTAGGCACCTTTGTGTGATAGGGTAGGCCAGAGATGATGATGCTGTTGTGATATGTGATCACTTTCTTGCACACTCACACCGACCTGAACAACAATAAAACTTTTGATTCTAAGGCAGGGGCTGTATTTATTGACACAACCCTGTCAGCGACAACAAGCATATAAAGCGAACGTTATAAAGTAAACCAAATGAAACAAAACACCCAGCCAGTGCTCAATTGCTAACGTGTTCAAGGCATCTTCAGATCGATTCTGGTTTCTTACTCTGGTTTCTTTGGGGTGACTGACGAAGAAAAAAGGCCTCTGCTGGCAGCGCATTTCTTTATATAGGCCACTAGTCCTAATCACTCAACGTAGTGCGCGCGCGTAGTAATTGGGCCACGCAAATAACACGCGGTGGATGCTCTAGAAGGAACGAAAACACACAAATATAAAACACAACTATTTCTAGGCTTTATTGTGGCCCAGTAATATATCTTCCTCTTGAAGATGTGGTAAAAAGGCAGTGAACCACGGAGACAATGGCGATGACAAGATGGCGCTGTTAAATGACAGACGCCATAACGATTACAAGATGGCGCGGCTACATATGCATGAAGCATGCACTGAAGCATTCATATGTTCTAGCTATTTGTTTTAGATGAGGTTGCAAGCCACAAGCACAACCTCATTTTAGTCACCTTAAGCCCAGCCAAAGTAAGCAGTAATCCTATTCCTTCAGAGATCCTCAGTAGCTTTATGGGGAGAGGGTAGACTTGTTGTACTAAGCTAGTATTATAGCTGTCTGTTCTTGAATGGTTGTGTTGTACTAAGCTAGTATTATAGCTGTCTGTTCTTGAATGGTTGTGTTGTACTAAGCTAGTATTATAGCTGTCTGTTCTTGAATGGTTGTTTCTTCCATCAAATTTTGTATCCTTGCAGTACCAGAAGATTCCTGTGATGTCTATCATGCCAACAAGTTGGATGATCCAGACTTACAGTCGGGGAGCTACAGAACTGAACTGACCTTCAAATCTTACCTGGTTTGTACTGGTTGGAGAGAGTGTGAGGGAGAGTGACGTAAACGTGCACGAGTCTTTAGCAATTTGAAATGAGGCTGCTTGATCTTTTCAGAATTAAATCCTTTTTTTAAACATTGACATTTTTCACACACCCTGCTTCACTTGTTTTGTTCTATTTGTTATTCTTCACTATGTTTTGCTGCGTAATTGCAGTTGGTGTCTTTGCATTAAATTTCTTTTTCTTGTTTAATTTTTTTTTTAAATTAATTATTTTTTCATGTGTTTGCTATGTCCTTTGTTATTTTTTCATCATCACCATCATCATCATCATCACTTACTTTTTCATTCCTTATGGAGCAAGGTATCACCACTGTAGCTGGTCCTCTTGCAGGACGTCTGCATCAAAGTTTCTTTAGCTACTTGTTTTACACAATAAAGTTGCCAGAACCATGGACAGTCTCATATTCGTCACCTCTAGTCACATGCCTGAAGAAGCAGTAGCCTAATTCTTTGTCTCGTCAGAGACCACCCTCTCCCCCAAAACTACATGAGGCCTTTACTCGTAGTCCTTCTGCATTTGTTGTCCTTGTTTCCTGTATGTAACTGTAACCTTAAACCTCCCATATGTGTCTACTGTATTGTTCATTGGTAAAAATGACTACAAAAACCAGTGTCCATTTCTTGACTTTCATTTGGTTTTGGTTTTAAGGTCCATCTTTATTGCACACGGACAACTCCATTAGTGCTCAGATCTCCTCCCTTAGATCACACAAGAAGGATCTCTGCACTGTGCACAAACTCCTGAGTACTGCAATGTGTGTATGCAGGAATCACACATTCTATAAATATTTTTGTGGTGGGTAGGTTTCCTAATTTTTTAAATTTTGCCAGGGCAGCGGCCGTATGACCTACTCATTACGATTTCCAACTGCTGAGGGATTTTTAATTTGCGCAGCTTGCACACGAGACCTCCTATTTTGTTGCCCTTATTTGAGAAGGCTATGCATTCAATTGCAGCATGGCAATACAGTATGGTGAATAAAAATATTAGAAAGAAAATGAAACAGGCCAAAGAAAAATGGGTAGCTGATCAATGTGAGTCCATTAATACGGGGCTAATAAAAGGTAACAGCAAGGCAGCTTTTGACACATTAAGAAGACTATCAAAACCCCAACAGCCCAGGGTAACTGTCATAGAAGATAGCAATGGGGCTCTGCTCAATGAAAAAACAGCTGTAATGAGAAGGTGGACAGAATATTGTAAAGAATTATATAACTGTAAACTTGACACTGACTTAGGCATATTAAACAACATTAAGTGCGAAAACAGAGACTCGGAAATGCAGCAATACTACGGGAAGAAGTGGAAGAGGCTATATGTTCGATGAAAGGAGGGAAGTCACCGGGTGTGGATAATATACCAGCAGAGCTCTTGAAATATGGAGGACCAGATATAGTAAAAATCATGACAACAATTTGCCAGAAGATATGGAGTACAAAAAAATGGCTAAAAGAATGGACGCAGTCATTAGTAATACCGCTTCCAAAGAAAGGAAATCTAAAAATGTGCAAGAACTACAGAACCATTAGCCTTATTAGTCATCCAAGTAAAGTGATGTTAAGGATACTTTTGAAGAGAATAAAACAGAAATCAGAAGAAATCTTGTCTGAGGAACAGGCTGGCTTTAGACCAAAAAGAAGTACCTCAGAACAAATCTTCAATATTAGATTACTGATCGAAAAACATCTCCAGCATCAACATGATTTATACCATAACTTCATCGATTTCACAAAAGCCTTCGATCGAGTCTGGCATGAAGGCTTATGGCAAATAATGAGAAAATTCAATTTTGATACCAACATCATAGATATCATTGAAGCACTATACAAGGACGCAAGCAGTGCTGTTTTTGCAAGCAACGACATTGAAGAATTTTTCAAAACAACTGTAGGAGTTCGCCAGGGATGTATCCTGTCACCAGTGCTCTTTAATATTTATCTAGAACATATTATGCAGGAGGCTCTCTACGATTATAAATCAACCATATCGATTGGAGGCCGACCTCTGTGTAATCTACGTTTTGCTGATGATATTGATCTGATAGCTGGAACAGAATCAGAACTTCAAGACCTTACCTCTAGACTGGAGAAAGTAACAAGAACATATGGGATGGAAATTAATATAGAAAAAAGCAAGATATTGGTGAATAGCCATAAGAAACATGTTCCGACCAACATTACGTTAAATGGGCAAACGTTAGAAGAAGTTAACACCTTTAAATATCTCGGGTAGTGATGGAAGATCAAATAAAGAAATCAAGACAAGACTTGAGATGGCCTCAGCTGCCATGTCAAGGTTGAATGTGATCTGGAAAAGTAACATCAGTTTTCCTGTGAAGATCAAATTATACAAATCACTTGTATTATCTATTCTCTTGTATGGGTGTGAGGGCTGGACACTCACTGCAGATACGGAGCGAAGGATTCAGGCTTTCGAGCATAAATGTTATAGAAGAATTTTGCGCATTTGCTATAAAGAGCACAAAACAAATGTCTATGTTAGAGAGAAGATAAACACATATGCAGGCCATCAAGAACCACTTTTGTCAATAGTGAAACGTCGAAAGCTTGCCTGGTTTGGGCATGTAACTCGTCTTGACTCCCTTTCGAAAACGATCCTCCAGGGAACAGTTGAAGGTAAACGGAGAAGAGGAAGGCAAAGAAAATCCTGGGCTGATAACATCAAAGAATGGGCAGGACGTGGCTTCTCCACACTTGTACGCATTGCTGAGAATAGAGAGCAGTGGAGGACCCTGTCTGCTGATGCTTCCACCATGGCACCCCTACGACCCATGACGGATTATGGGTTGAGATGAGAGGCATTCAATCTCACTAGCTAGATGATCGGGGGGGGGGGGGGGGGTAGTATGACATTAGACACCACTGGTTCTGGAAAAAATTACCATCAGCTATATTCCCTGTGCTGAGAGCGAACCCGGTACCTTCAGAATTAGAGGCAGGTGCCATACCTCTTAGCCACTCTGACCCCCCCAAACTGTCACTTGAAAAGGAGGGAGTAATTACATGAAGCATTCTGACATTCATTAAGTAATTACTTTTCAGTTTCTGAAGGAACATGGGCCTTAATGAACTCATGACAAGTCTTCCTGTCCTATGCCATCAACTCCCCACCCCCTTCATTTCTGTCTCCAGATCCCCTCTCAGTGATTTCCTTTACCTATCTTAACCTGGGGACTCGTAAAAGAAGCATGCATTGGAGATTTCTCTGCCATGCTGTCAGCAGGCTTTCACATTGTGTGTCAAATTCCAGCATCTTTCTCTCAGCTCTCATGTTCCACTGGCACTTGTCTGGATCTTGTCATCAGTTCTACATCGATGATTCAGTCGCACCACTTCAATCTTAATATTTTATGTAAGCATCTATCCATGAAAGTCTGAAACAAGGCCATTATTTCATCTTGGAATTCTTGTTGAAAAAAAATCAAGTCCACCATGAAAATAGGACTGTTCTCATGCTGACATGGATAAGAATAAAATACTGACAAAGGAGCTTACAACCTTTGACACAGGCAATTTGAAAATAACTAACAACTCATGAAGTGATAAGTTCAGAAACACCACATGAGGTGAAGCAAGCCATCCTTGAATGCTTGTCTGTTTTACAGTAGTGTATTTTAGAAGGAGTAGCATGAACAACATGACAAGCCCTGGAAAGTAATTAGATCTCTTCATATTGTTTACTGGCAAGTGTGTAAAGTAAAATATGTAATAATAGCCCCTTCAGTCATGACTGACTATCGGAATGCACCCCTGAGGTGACAGCCTTCAGCTGCTTTTTTTTTTCCTTGTGTTCCTTTTGATGTTTTCTCCTCTCTTCTTGCCGTGAGAGCTTCTTTTCACCCAATCTGAGGAAGCACCGTAGAGAGCATTGCCACATGATACGATTGGCACCTTCATTCTCCCAGGTTGCTGGATTTATGTCCAATGCCCTCATGCTCCTCTGGCACACATTCTTTGAAAGTAAAATATGAACCCATACATATTACCAGTTATGTTGTTTAACCTGCATATATGTTTCCATGCCTCAGTTTTTTTTATAGTAACATTTTTCTTGTTATAAATTGTTGTCTGTCTTCCAGACTTCGATCATTGACTACGTGAAGCCTTCTATGCTCAAGAAAGAGCTGAATGAAAAATTCAGGGAGAGGTTCCCAAACATACACCTCACATTGTCCAAGCTTCGGAGGCAAGTGTCTTTGTTTTTCAGGTTTTCAGCAGCGTAGATTAGTGTCTTTTGGTTTATTTTTTCGTTTGTTTCTTTGGTTTTGTTTTTTTTGTTATTCAAAGGGCTGAATATCTTTGATTCAAATACAGTCTCTTACAAGTTTTCTCTGCTTTTTGATCATTTCTTCTTCTATTTGTTTTTTTAAATACGAGTTTTGCCTCATCTTAACAAAGCACGCTCTGTTCAACCCAGACACAAGGTCCTTCAGTTATATTAGGGCTTATGTCCAAATATTAAAGGACCTTGTGGTCTGGTAAAATAGTATAGTCTTTTATAACATGATATGGTCATTTCTTTTTCCTCCCAATATTTATTACATCCAACTTTATGCTACCCATTTTCTTGTTGGTGTCCCCTTTCGTCAGATTGGTTAGGCACCTTCCATCAATTTTTATATACTATTGTCTTTGTGTTATTTTCTTCCATACCATATAGTCAAGTCATTTTTATCTATTTCTTTTGGGATGTTTAGTGTTGTATTCTGTACATAATAGTTTGAGCTTGAAGGATAATAGATATATTATATCATATAACGTAGAGACAGTATTATATGTTGTGAAGTTTTATAACAGAAGAGTGAAAATAATGAACAGTGACACAGTAATAATGACATACTTCTTGTTGTTGTTGTTGTTTAACTAGGGTTGCTGAACTTCTCGCTCTTTTGCAGCCAGTACCAAGTTGAAGACTCTTTGGTATTATCTATGCTGTCGGTCTAGGCTTCTCTGCCATTCCAAAGTGTGTTGAGCTGAAGTCATGAGCTCCAGTTTCTATAGCTTGGCTGGCATTTAAAGGATCATCACATCTGGTCCCAAGCTAGGAGGAAGAAGTGTGTGGCATACTGTGCATTCCCTGTCACAAAAGGGGGCTCTCCAAATATGCAGAGAAAATACTGTACTCTTGTTCTAGGCTCTCCCAAGGAATTGTTACATTCTACACAGAGCCACTTCTCAGCTTCCCCTGCCCATCATGGGTCCATAGTGAGATCCTCCTGCATGCAGGCAACCAGGTAAAAAGCCAGAGTTACATCTGGGGGCTCAAGTGACTCTTCCAAACTTAGTGTGCAATGCTGGGTTCTCAACGTGTTTCACCACAGAGGGAATCCCTGGAAGTGTGGGGATGATCTCAAGAGTCAATGAGGGTGTAATTAGCCTCACAGACAGGCTCATTTCAACATTTGAATACTGTAGCATTATGCTTAGCTGGTGGTCATATAAGGGTGAATCCAGATGTGCCTCCATGCATAACAACTACATTAACAATAAATGGAGAAGGCTGTTGGAGACAGACATAAAAAAAATACTGAAGACATGGAAAAACCTTACCATTAGCTGTCAGAAGGTTTCAACTTATTTTGTTGACTTAAGTCATTTATGGCCTTCATATTTATTTAACTAATTCTATTGATTTAAGGTATGTGTGTGAGTGTGTGTTTTTCTGTTCTCTACTTGTTGCAGTATTTTTAAGATTCATCAGTTAATTTATTTTAGATTGTTTATTTCTCTCCCCCCACCCCACAAAAAAAAAAAATCTAAATGCATGAATAGGTTTCTGTAATGTTTATACCAACTGTTATATTTTTTGTGTGTACTGTTTATACAGCTGTTTTCTAGGTTTGTATACTGTTTACACCAACTACTACTTGTGTACTGTTAAACCTACTATTGTGCTTGGGTAGTGTTATACCACAAGAGTTCTTCGGTGAGTTATATAGAGCCAGTCATGACATACAGAAGTGAGTCATGGACAGTTAGTAAGCAAGCAGGAAAAGCCTTACATGTGTGGTTTTTCAGAAGAGTGTTATGAATAGCATGGGCAGCTAAAAAGAATAATGCTGAGGTAAAGCCAGCCTGCAACTGAAGCTTATTAATCACATTAGAAGGAAGTAATCCAGTTTCTTTGGGCATGATATGCGAAGAAGAAAGCTGGTATACATTGTGACAACAGGAAAGATGGAAAGAAAAAGAGCTAGAGGACACAAAGAGAGGAGATACTCCACAGTTTGACATCATGGCATGGAAAAAAGTCAACAATAGAATTGATAACAGTACTGGAGACATGAAGTTGTGGAGAGACATGATCACTTCACTACCAGGCATGGTATGTAAAGAAGAAAATAAAGAAGAAGCATTATACGAGCTAGACAGGTCCTAACAGTTATCTCAGAATACGTACGTGAAATTTTTATATGGCTGTAATACTTCAAATGAATGAAAACTTCCAGAGAGACAATGGCAGTGTTTGTGGAGCTAATAAAAGTGACAAGACAAAGAGTATCCACCAAGAATGTGGATGTACAACACAGAATCGTGTATGACGAAATTAAAATAATAGGAAAATAATGCATTAGGGAAATAAAGGAAAGAAGAGAACTTTCATTAACAGTGAAGAACACGTACTACTCAAAACCCTGAAGAAGGAGCAGAAGAGGAAGAAGAATAAAAGAAGCAGCTGATGAAGAATACGAAATAGAGAAGAAGTGCATAAAGAACTGTTGGTAATATCTTTTTTTTTTGCCATATTTACCTGCTAAAATCAAATAAGCCCTAGGTATTGCTACGAGCATATATTATTTTCCTAATTCAAGTCTGTAGCATTTTATATGTAATCCTGGGGGACAGTTTAGTTTCAGAAACTGGATTTTTTGGTTTTCACATACTGCCCAAATCGCATTTGAAAAGTAGCTCAAATCACCTAAAATAGCCTATGCTGCCCAAAATATGTTTACAATTTGCCCAATGTCGCCCAAAAATAGTAAGAAATTGCCCAAATTGTGAACGAATGAACAAACTTTATTTTCAAAGGGTTAAGAGTTGGGGCACGCAGGCCTGTCTAACATTCTGCCCTTCCACTCTCTCTCTCTCTCTCTCTCTCATCTAGCATTCTGTATCCTTTCATTCCTACATGTTACTTTAAGCATTAATTTAAATGCATGCAACATTATAAAGGTAATATAACATCATACATTTACAGTATCCAAATCAAAATTTATTATGTTATTTTTTTTTAAACAAACAAGAAAGTAATAAAAAGAAAAAGAAAAAAAAAAAATCCAAAGTATCCATGCAGTAAATCTGACAATAATTTGAACATAATCAGATTGAGGTGGCATTGTGATCGAAAAGAAACTTTTGATTTTCAGAATATTTCTGTTTTTGGTGTTAGATACAAGGATACAGACATGTAGGAATAAGAATTGCTTACCTGGAGAAACCAAGAAAATGTGCACAATAACAGATAAGCACTTAAAAAAAAAAAATATACCTTGTTTTGGGGAAGTGCACCGTTCAACCTAGTTGGTTATATAAGGGCGCAATTCCAAATAGAAAAGACCTTGTGGTCTATTTCAGTGATATGGTGATGACTTCCAGTTAGGCACTGGAATTTGGTTGGTCATGTCCTCAGAAGAGACCCAGACACCATCATTGAAACTGCCATGATATGCACCCCAGAAGGGAGGTGAAAGAGAGGCTGACTAGAAACAACTTGGTGGAAAACTATGGAAGCTGGGATGAAAAGCGTGAGCCAGAGTTGGGGCACAGCATGAAGGATGGCCACAGACTGGGCAAAGTGGAGAGAGTGATGGCCACTGATTGCTTTGGCAGGCAATGGTCGAGGATCTAAGAAGAAGAAGGGTTGCTATATATTTATTTGTATAGATCATATGAGCCCTAGACATTGCTAGATATTTATTTGTATAGATCATATGAGCCCTAGACATTGCTAGATATTTATTTGTATAGATCATATGAGCCCTAGACATTCCTAGATATTTATGTGGCAGTGAAACTGCCACCTATTTCTCTGATTGGTGTCCACTATGATGTCATAGTGTAATTATTATATGATAGCCTCGAAGCCAGTACACCGGCAGGGCATAAGTTTTAATTGGTAACGATCGGTTGCCACAAGATGCGGCTGAGAAAAATTAATGGGTAGTAGTGGCGCCTTTTGCGTTGCCCTGGAACCAAAAATTCTAGCGATTATCACTTCACGCTATCTTCTCCAATAGAGAGCAGCTCCTGAGTATGGATAAAGAAATTTGAGCATTTGGCCATTGCGATGGTCGTTCTTTTTTTTGTATGCCTGTGAACAGCCTAAAAGATGTGGAGAAATCACATAATCTAACTGCAACAACAAAAATTGAGATAAATTCTGATGCTGATAGGCTTTGGCCTAGGAACTTGGTGATAAAATTACACACATGAGTAGAAAGGAAACCTTTCAGATCTGCTAGTTGCAGTCATCGTTTATATCAGTAGAGTAGAAAATGTTACAATGCTACTTATAACCAGTTTTATAGGTCATGATGGAGAGATTTATCGAGAGTGATCTCTAGAATTGACTTTACTACTTACTCATCAGCTACGACGTAATTTATATTAGAATTTACTGCTCGCATCATCAAAAACGCTTACAATATACGAGAATTTCACTGCTCGTAAATTGCTGTCAGGAAAATTGACATTTGCTTACAATTTACACAAGGCTTCATATTAAGGACAATCATATGATGACTTCATAGAAGATCCATCACTTTTCTTCTTAACTGGAACTTGAATGAAGAATAAAGAATAAAACAACAAAATAAAGATAACCACCTCTTCATGCAAAGAGGTGCTGTTAACTTTGTCGAACTTGCTCTCTTTACGCAAGACTTACATTTTCCCAATTCTGTTCATGATGACTACAATGATTATTACTTGGTGGTCTGACCTCTACGTTTATTCGTAATAATCATTTAAAAAAATGGAAGTTGACTATCCAGATATTGATTTTACAAAAAATTGGATTTAATCAATGTTGAATACTTCAGAGAAAAATTGATAATTACGAGAGAATTAAAGGAAGTCTAGACAGGCAATTTATTGAAGGTATAAAATGATCAGAAGATGAATCGCTGACCACAGCCATGTTTTTTTCCCCGTGGTTATACATAGCGATAGTCGTCACGCTGTCTGTTGAACCCTATTACTTCAAGCCCCAGGTATAAGCGACAAGCATGCCTGGTAACACGCGATGCGGTTTAGCATCTGTCGCTTGGGGCAGCGACTGCCACATTTTTGTGTGAAGATAAAATGAGCCCTATGCATTGCTAGATATTTATTTGTAAAGCTCAAATAAGCCATAGGTATTGCTATATATTAACTTGCAAAGATCAAATAAGCTGTAGTTATTGCTATATAATGATAGTGAGTTTAAGGCTAGCACTCCCTAGCACATCTTGTCAGAGAGGGAGTTAATAGTTTTCTTCCTATTGTGAAGAAATGTTTTTTGTTTTATTTTACTTTTTCAGCTTGAAGAGAGAGATGTACCAGATTGCACATGTCAAGGTGAGTTAAGTAAACAAGGCTTCAACAGAAGATGAAAGAAAACGTGTATTTCTTATAACGGCAATATGAATTTGTTTTCCTCTGAATGTCTTTTCCAGGATGTAACTGTGACAGGGCTAGATGTGGTTGAGGCGAACTTATGTTGACGTGGCTACCTCACACCCAAGACCCATGCACTAAGAAAATTTAATTAAGGATCATTTGACAGGGTTGCAATTATTGGTTGTTTGCAACTCTCTCAGCAGCAGACTTAGCAATTCAAGCAACACAAAGCCTTATATAGGACAACATTTAATTCTACCGAACACCCTGACAGTGTTTGTGGATGTTCTGAAAAACAATATATAACAACAATGTCTAAGTGAAAATTAATAGCATAAACAATAACACTTACCATTCAGATAACATACGCTCACCACAGTCAGCCATGATCAACCAGCCACAGGTATCCAGTCATACCACATTCTCTCATGGTTACACCATCTTGTGCAAACAGCCATGCTAACAACCCACATAAAGCCATGTGGTTGTAAATTATATGGTAACCTCACATTATAATACTAAATATTATAGAAATAATGGCTTAACGAAGCTATTTAAAACACTACAGATAACCAATAGTAATTTTACACTGTATAAATGACTATCAAACTAAGAAAGCTAACACCAATTAGCTATAGCCGATCTTACTAATATTTACACCAAATTATCAGTCTAACATTACTGACAAAGCACAGAAATCTATTTTAGTAAGCTGTAATTCAATACCATAATTCTCGCCGTAAGTACTTCGGTTGGTCAGTCACATTTTGCACACCATCATTTGCGCACTTTTTTCTATTTTCGAGAGAGTACATTAACTTTCAACCACAGCTAAGGGGGTGCAACTGTGGTTGAAAGTTAGACAATAATTGTATTGTTTCCCCTTAAATGTACTCTCCCGAAAATAGAAAAAGTGTGCAAATGAAGGTGTGCATGAACAGTTTGATTATGGAAAGAAGCCAACAAAACGATTGATAAACAGTACATGAACTGGAGTTTCGTCAAACTTCAAACAATGTTCTCAGAGGCAGTAAGTCGACCATGGCTTCTCAGAGGCAGTAAGTTAACCAGGGCAAGATTTTAAAACATGCACGAATAATTACGAGACATGTTGTCATGAAAGAAATGTTAGTTATTTAGATCATTATCACTGCTCCACATGTCATTTAGGAAGGTTACTCCATGTCTTCATATTTAATACAACCATATAATTTTCACTACAAATATATAATGACGGTCGCCTGCAATGAAATGACCACAGTAGTGATAGTACCGTCTGTAATACATGTAACAGAAACAACACACTATAATTAATAACATGTCAATGTTGACGGGTTATTGCTAGTATATTAATAAATTGCAGCACTCGCTATACTAAAATAAACTATTTCGGCATCAGTACCGACTACATGTCGTATTGGCACAAGATAATTGAAGATTTTTTTTTTAAGCCAGAAACAATATGAAAATACTTCACGATTAATTTCATTTACACGCATATTATAATAACTGAATATGTCAGTGCCGGCCACGTGTTCTATTTCTTGAACATGGACCATCTACTTCCAGCCACGCCATGTCCGAATAAACTTAGATCTAAAACCAAACGCACGCGAAATAAATAACATTGAATGAACTATATAATTATTTAAGCACGATACCAAATAGATTGTAGACCTATAGTCCTATATTCTTTCTAACGCTATAAGGACTTCAGAATGTTGAAGAATAATATTCTATCTTAATAACTCACGTGTCCAAGGCAACTGCGGATTTCAATTCTGGTTTGACGACTTCTCTCTTGGGGTCTTGCAATCAAAATGACAAAGAATATTTGAGATGTTAAGCTTTGCGCGGTTAACATCCAGGTAGTTTAGCATACCTCTGATTAGCTGTTGTTCTGTCAGCGGACATAATTAATGTTCTATTTTTAGATTCTGACTGAGTAACGCCCTAATGGCCGCCAAAATGATATGTCAGAATGGCGCTGTCACATAACCACATCTCAGCATGCTGATTGGCTTCCTACCAATAGGTGTTATTTTTATTTGCATTGTTATCTTTGTACTACAGTATTTTTTTTTCTTACCACTTTTTTTTCTTTCTTGTAAGAAATGTTAATGTTATATGATTGTATTTTCTGTTTGTTTGATTATACAGGCTGTTGCTAAAAAGCATTTATTTAATGTTATTTTTCAGTCAATCAGTCATTGCCTATAGCTCCCCAAGGAGCATAGGCCTTCAACAAACACATGCCAAATCCTTCTGTCACATGCCATCAGTACAACTTGTTTTCACACCTTCCTCATCATTTTCCCTTCCGTTTCCAGTTCTCTTCTCCGTGTGTTTTGGTCTACCTCTGTCTCTCTTACCCTGGGGATTCCAGAACTACACAGGGAAAAGACAAAGATAATAAGAATAAATGCAAGAAATGATAACAAGGTTGAACTTGAAGAAACATCACTACAAGATGTAAGTACAGCAATATAGACAAAGCTAGAATGACAAACAATGATATAAAAAAAAGAATACACAAATTTATACAGATGTTCAAATTGAGCCCCATGTTTCAGTACAGGTTGTCATAGATTGTTCTGCATTTGTTTATAATTGTCACTGATAATAATATTAATGTAATAATGAGAACGGACTTTTGGGACGCCCTGTATATCCACAGTTGTGTCTTTTCATACATCATGTTACCTGGTATGTTTAGCTGATATTATTTATCATCATCATATCACTTTTCATTCTGTTAAGGAGCATGGGGTTGCAGCTGTTGCTCACCAGCAACTTCTATTTTGGGCCATCTGTTTTTCAGCTTTGCTTATGAGATGTGGGATTTTTTAGACCGCAAACGGCTCCAGGGTCGATCCAGCCTCATGAATTGGGTACCAGAGCAACTCTGGGAAGGTTAAGGTGGCCAGCGTGATGCTGACCACATCACCCCTAGTGTGCTGATTGGTCAAGAAAATATGGGCCTAACACTATATTCCCAATATGTCTCAATGGGCGTGTAACAGGATCCTAACTCATCTTGTCCCCTGGTTATGTCAGCTCATACTGGCTGGTTGTTTCCTGAGGACATGTTCTATCCATCTCCACGTTTTCTCTTTAATTACCTTACCCATTGTATTGGTCATCACTTGGTTGTCTTCCACAGGTCTGTATTAATTATTACACCTGTCCGTCTGGTGACAGAATATGTGAGAAAGGCCGCGTGTAGTTCCTGGGGGTCACTGAAGAGACAAAGAATGAATAGGACAAATACACCCTCTTACAAGGTGACTAATTTGAGGTTGTGCATTGGGACTGGCAAACTCATCAGGTAAAACAAATTGCCACATAAACCACCACTTCTGCAAGAGCATGTGACTGCTTGGTGCAGGCTTCCTGTAAGAGGGCCAGCTGCAATGGTGCCTCCGTGCTTGGAGGCTTCATGCTTCAAGGCTCCATGCTTTGAGGCATGCTTGGATGCTCCATGCTTCAAGGCTCCATGCTTCAAGGCTCCATGCTTCAAGGCTCCATGCTTTGAGGTTCCATGGTTTCTTCTTCTTCTTCGTTTGCCCTGAAAAGGACGGTGGTTGCGTTGTGTCTGTTTACGCCGTAGCTGTGATATCTGCACCTTTCGGTCGACACATCCAACTTCTGCACGGCATTTTTTAGGACCGGGTTTGCCTTCCCATTGCGATCCGTGCTCGCTCAGCCAGACTGCACTGCTGCAGACTGTTTCCAGGACCACCACGTGGAGGTGGAGCACGGTCTTGACCAGCTCTGGTTTGCTGGTCCTGACACAGGCAGTCAAGCTATGAGTCGCTGACTGTGGTCTCTATTGCTGCGTCTTCTGGTCCCGGTTCCATGGTTTGAGGCTCCATGCTTCATAAGGCACCCAAAGGAAAATGGTCATGATGTGACAGATGCATCTGTTGGGGAATGTCTGGAGTTTGAGGTTATTTGTAGTGATGTGCCAGGTTACTGAGCCATAGAATGGGACAGACTTTACATTTGTGTTGAACAAGCTAATTTTGTTTTCTTGGGAAAGAGCAGTAAAGTTTCATGCTAGTTAGAGAGACCTGACGGCAAATCTAATTTTGTTTGTTCTGCATTGACATCCTGGTTTATTCCTCCTCCTTTGTCGATATTTTTCTTTGTTGGATCTGTTTGTTTATTATTTACTCACATTTCCTTGATTTCATTTACTTAGGTATGTTGCTCCATTTTTGCTGCTTCTTCATCCATTCATCCCCCTTCAGCTCGCCAAGGAGCATAGGCCTTCAACAATCTTATGCCAAGTCTTCCTGTCCCGTGCCGTCTGCTAAAGGTCTTTCCATGTCTTCTCCATGTGTTCCTTGATCTCCCTATACCACACTGCTTCTACTTTAATCTGTTTGTCATTTTTCCTGCATCTTTTTTCCTGCAAGTCTTTTTGTTTTTTGTGTGATAAGTACTTTCTTTTCTCTGCTGTTTTTATGTTTTTGTCCCTGATAAGGCCCTTATGACTGTGACGTTGGCAATATCCTTGTCTGTTGACCTAATAAAGGCATAAATTATCTGTTTTCATTAATCCTACTGTATTATTTTGTAGCTTCACCCCTTGAAATAAAATTCCTTTCCAAAATAACAACGTTTAAATGCATATTTCATGCTGGTGTGTTATACACGCTACTGGTGGGAAAGATTATCTCTGATGACCTTTAAGGCTAATGCAGGCAGTAGCATAACTACCAAAAGGGTATTCTAAGATGAAAGAAGTTTATTAGTGAGAAAAATATGACAAAGCCTTATTCTAAAATGTAGCATTCATGCATATTAATTTTATACATCATTCATTTAGTACATTACAAAGTAATTTTTGACTAAAAACAAAGCTGATTTATGATGAGTTTTTAGGAATAGAGCCCCTTCATTAGTCAAGGAGCACCTGTATTGAGAGTCAGGGAAACTGATTTGTCAGCATGCACAACAAGGTTGTGAACCACTGCATTAGGATATTGAAGAATAAAGCCATAACATTACCAAATTTGGTCACATTTTTGTTTTCTTATTGATTTGTCACTGTTCTGGTATTTTATTGATATTTGATAACGTATGTGATCAGTGGCTCAGTCATTGACTTTTGAATATTTTTTTTTTCTTCAGTGTTCTATAGATTTGTGGACAGTGGCACAAGCCTATGTTTTCTATGAGAAGATTGTATTGAAGGTATAGTGATGACTGTTCCACGTTATCTCAGTACTAATATTTTGATATGTGTCAACATGTTGTCTGCTTCCAAAAGTTATTTCTCGTATGTTTTGCATGAGATGAGAATTTAAGAAACTAATTCTTCTTCTTCTTCAAGTACCATGTGTGGTAGTTTAAGTAATCATGTTTCTTCACAACTTCCATACTGTTTATCATTTCTGTTGTTGACTTCTTTTCATGCTATGATGTCAAACTGTCCATTATCTTCTTTCTTTGTCACCCACTGTCTATTTTTCCTTCAATTTTCCTGTTGTCACGATATATTCCAGCTTTCTTCTTGTCATAACATGCCCAAAGAAAGTACATACTGTAGAAAGATTCCTTGTAAAGTAAGGAATAAGCTTCCTTTGCACACTGACATCTTTCAGGATATCCTCATTACTCTTATTACCTTTGCGGGACCAAAGACGTGTCAACAGTGAGAAATGCAGTTAGCGACCCATAGCTAGACTGCTTGCGTCAGGGTCAGCGAACCAGAGCTGACCAAGACCCTACTCCACCTCCAAGTAGTGGTCCTGGAAACAGGCTGCATCATTGCAGTCTGGCTGAGTGAGTAGGGATCGAAGAGGGAAGGCTAACCCGGTCCCAAAAATGCCGTGCTATGTGTCGGCCGAAAGGCGCAAATATCGCAGCTTCGCTGTAAATGGACACAACGCAACCAACGTCCTTTTCAGGGCGAACGAAGAAAAAGAAGATTAGCTTTGCAAAGTATAATTACCATTCTTCTGTAGAACCACGACTATGTGGCCTCCAGGACTATTTCTGCTTGTTAACTAATTGTCCATGACTCACTTCTGTGAAGAAACTAATTAGACAAATGTTAATTACATGCATTTTTTTATGAATGACATCAAGGAATCTTTTGTGGAAGGTGTATTCATGAAAATCAGGTAAAAAACGAAAGAATTAAGAGCTTGTTAAAGGGGTAGATCTGTAGGTAAAGACTAACAAATTTGACATTTTGTTTTCACAGATTAAATATAAATAAAAAATAACAGTCAGTTTTCAAACGAACAATACTCTAGACACATAGGATGTTTCAGGATGATCCTTCATAAGCCAAAGTGATAGACAAGAAATATAGAAAATGAGAAAGTGCCAAAGGTAACAGTAGACGTCTGGAACAAAATGTATGAACAAGTAAAAATACTAAACAAGAAAGAAACGTAAACACATAGAAAATAACTTGAATAACACAGCAATAATATCACATTAATAGAAAGAAAAGTATATCTTAATACAGTAGAACTCCATTTATCCGAACCCCTTGGGACCGAGCATCGTTCGGATAATCAAATGTTCGGATAATTGGATTACATAATGTATCGAGTACATGTACACATACGCTCGTATTTCTAAAAATAATTAACCATCACAAGGGAAATACACATTAAAACATATTTACTTGTACTGTAATAATAATACCCACACTGTATTAGATCACCGTATCACCAAAATCTTTTATTACACAGCAGTGCATGTACTACTTGTATTAATTATGTTTTTTTAAGAAAGAGAAATGTTTTCAAAATAACATTACAAACGATTCAAAACCATGCGCAACTTACGTATACATGTACTTGCACAGATGTAGCCCACTATTTAAAATAATGAGGAATCCTCTTTTGCACCAAACTGGATAGTCTCCTTTTGGCTGCTAAGTCCCGCATTCTCTTCAACAGCAGAAGCTGTGTAGGACAGCTGTCATCTTCTTGCTCGTACCAAGCCATCGCTGTTTCTAGTGCTATAAAGGCCTCTTCAGGACTTGGTCAACGTTTTGGGTTTTCTTCATAATCTACAAGTACATCATGTACTTCTGAGGAGTCTTCATCATCGGTCACTACATGTATTTGGTTTTCTTCTTGCACAAAAGACAAAATTTCTTCGTCATTCAAAAACTGAAAACCAGAATCATTATCATCTTCTAGCCACGTGTGTGCATCATCTTTGTCACAGTCCGAAAATCCGGGCATTGCTTGAAACAGTTCCACAACTTCATTTATACAATCATCATTTGTGTCCACTGCAGTAGTTTCATTTCCTTCTTTTTTCCCAAGCAATCTATTCCAAGCCTTGTTGAGATTATCTTGTGACAGGGTGGTCCAAGCATCAGCTAACATATAGCAGCAGTCTTTGAGATTAAGCTTCTTGGAAAACACCACCACACTTTCTTCATCTTCAGCCAACAATAAACGACGCAGGACTTCCTTCTTGTACATCTTTTTAAGTTTTGCTATAACACCCTGATCCATTGGTTGAATCAGTGCTGTTACATTAGGAGGCAGAAAAATTACTTTAAAATTTGCATCAACTGCATTCAATGTATCCGTCTCTGGATGAGATGGTGCATTGTCCAGTAGAATTACTTTTCCAGTTTTCTTTTCTTGTTCTCTCAACCTCTTCACATTTGGGATGAACTGATTTGTATACCAATCAAGAAATATTTCACTATTCATCCAAGCACTCTTCTGTGCTTTGTAGCACAATGGGAGACATGTCACATTCTTTAAACAACGTGGTTTTTTTACTTTGCCGATCGTTAGCACCGGTAAATGATGACTTCCACTGGCATTCGTGGCTACCAAAATTGTTACTCTCTATTTGCACTTTTTAAACCCAGGGGCAGCTGCTTTGCGCTGAGATGCAAGTGATTTTTGAGGCATTGATTTCCAGTATAAGCCAGTCTCATCGGCATTATACACATCATCGAGTGAATAACTTTCTTCTTCCAAAAAAGCCAAGAGTGTTTCTTTAAAATTTTCAGCGGCAGTTGCATCGCTAGATAAAGATTCCCCTTGAATCTCCAATCCTCGTATGCCATGACGAGATTTAAAGTTTCTTAACCATTCCTGGCTAGCCTTAAAGTCAGGAGGACCGTCAAGTTGATTGTTGAACTGAAGTGCCTTTTCACACAATAGAGAGCCAGAGATAGGTTCCCCTTTGCTTCTTCTTTGCACAAACCATATATACAAAGCCTCTTCCAATTTCAAATCTTTCGCATTTCTCATGGTTTTACGTTTCTTCGACCCATTTTCACTATCCAATTTCGATGCAAAACTCATAATTTTATCCTTGTTACTTTTGATGTCAGAGACTTTAGCTTTCCCAACATTGAAAATTCTGGCAAGTGAAGACACAGTTTCACTTTTTCCTAGTCTCTTGATAATTTCTGTTTTCGTTTCAATTGACAAAACATTGCGGTTCCTTTTATATGCATTAGGCCTACTGGAAGATGCCTTATCGCACAGAGAAATACTTGTACACCAAAATTATTCTGCTGTGGTAGCAGAGACAATTATTTTAAGTTGAACTGTCTGTTTAGCCAGTGTTCTGCCTAGAACGCACTCGTACACTGGATTGGTAAACCAGATATTAACTGACTTTATGATATAATGATCTAACTGACTTCCTGTATGTAAACGACCGACCATTAGCCCATCCCATCCTCTACAAATTGTTCGCACACATTTGAAGCTTGCCGCATCAAAAGATTCAGAATTGTAGTCTAACGTGACTGGTGGCACCTGGTTTTTTTTTTCTGGACAAAGTGTTCGGATAATTGGATGTTCGGATAATTGGGGTTCGGATAAATGGAGTTCTACTGTACAGAAGTAGTCTCCAGCGATGAATAAATGTCAGTAGGAAAATGACAGGAGCATATTATATTGAGCGTCTGATTGACTAAGCAGTTAGAGTGCTTTCCTCCCATGGCACAGTTACCAGGTTCTGGGACTGAAAGCTGGTAACGTCATACTCCATCTACCCAGCTGTAAATGGGTACCTGACTCTGCTCTTGAGTTATGGAAGACAAAGGCAGTGAGGAGGGGAACTAGTCATCCCACCTCTTTAAAAGCTGGACCTAGCATGGTGAAGTCTCTAACACTTCAATCCACTATGGCAGTACCTGCTGTGGGGCTAGCTTTACCTGTTTACGTCACAATACACAACCAGGAACAGGAAGTGAACGTATGAATAAAAACAGGCCATTAGATAAGGGAAAGACAAACAAAAAATTATACGTAATCAGAAATGAGACTCAAAAAAAAACACAGCAAGAAGAAAGGAGCAAAGGAAAAATATTGAAGAACAAAAATTAAATAAAAAGCTGCCTGAGGGGAAAAATAAAGTGAAATGTTGTTGGACATTTGATCCATCAGGGGAAAGATGAAGTGAAATGTTGTTGGACATTTGATCCATCAGGGGAAAAATAAAGTGAAATGTTGTTGGACATTTGATCCATCAGGGGAAAGACTTGCCATGTAAAAGAAAAATTCAGGCAATTTTCTAAGGGAGAGTAAAAGCAAGTCCTATCATTGATTTCTTGTGTTGATAGCAGTGACGTAAATATTAAACTTATAGAATGATCAGGACCATACAGACTTGGTGGGACTGCGTCACTTGTCAGTGGCCTGTGTCCTCTGATGTGTACAAACATCCAAAAAAGTCTAGAGGCATTGGTTGATTGGATGACTGATTTAAGGACTGTCTGGGCAGTAATTAAAATTCATTCATTATGTTTCAGCAACTGATAACAAAGCAGAATCGCAAACTGTGTGCTGGAGCTTGTCTCCTGTTGTCTTGTAAGTTGAATGATGTGAAAGGACCAGGCCTCACTAAACTTATAGAGGTAGGTATTTTAATGTTATATTTTTGTACACGAAACTCACACAGCTTATGTACTTATTTATGTACACGAATGAAGGTGGCATAATAGAGGCTGTGGTGAATTGTTTATGTGAAAAGAATAGACCAGTAACAGAGAAGATATAATATATACAACACTGGTTGAAGGTACAATATCAAGGGGGAATTTTTGATGCTTTGAAGAAGGTGGAAGGACTATATTCATTGCTCACTGACAACTCAGTGCTCCGATCTCCTCCTTTAGATCACACAAGGAGGATCTCAGCACAGTGCATGGACTCTGTAGCACAGGCGAGGATCCTAATGTGTGTAATAGGAACCACACAATCTATAAATATTTTTGTGGTGGGTAGGTTTCCTAATTTTTAAATTTTGCCACGTGGCCTACTCTTACGATTTCCAACTGCAGAGGGATTTTTAACAGGTGCAACTTACACACGGGACCTCCTATTTTTTTCGCCCTCATCTAAGATGGCTATGCAACGGATCTCAATACCCAGGAGACCAGGGGGGTGCATGACATCATTAGGACCACTGGTTCTGAAAAAAATTTCCATAAATTATATTCCATTTACTGGCAATCGAACCTGGTACCTTTATAATTCAGGGCGGACGCTCTACCTCTTAACTACTCCCCCCCCCCCCCCCCCCCCCCAAAAGGTCTATTAATCTTATTAAACAGAAACAAGAAGTTACAGACTTTCATAAATGGGTGCTGTCATAGGATAGAAGAGTTGAGTTGGTACGACAGACTAATGTGGAACTGATGACAAGTACCAGAGAGGTGCCAGTAGAATGGGATTTGAGAAGAAGGTGATGGATAGGGACAGGACACACACTGAGGAAACCTGTTAATATCATTACAAAGTGGTTCTTGTTCTGGAATCCCACAGTAAGATGGGGAGAGTGAGACCATCAAATACATGGAGTAGAGAACTGGAGACAGAAATGAAAGGGATAAAGGAGACATGAAAAGGTCTTAAGGCAGTGGCACAAGACAGGAGGACTTGGCATACATTTTTGAAGGTCCATGCTTCTTTAACACCCGTGTGTTACCGGGGCCCGAAAGGGGAGCAAAAAATAGTAACATTGTACCCTACCAGGCATGTCGTAAAAAGCGACTAAGGAGGGTTGGGCTGGTTACCCCATCCCGTAAAAAACTTTTTACCACAAAAAACTTCAACAAACATGGATAAGTCAAATATAGAATATAAATCAACTCAGCCGCCCAAGACAGAAGAAGCTCCTCTGGAAAGGAGGCGCATGAAGCAACCTAGAGAAAGCCGAAAGGATTCTGGGTTGCAGACTAACCTTTTTTCGTCTAGTAAAACCTCCAGAATTGGCACCTGGAATGTTCGCACTTTGTGTGAACAAGGAAAAATGGCACAGGTAGCAGCAGAACCTCTACACCTCACGGTAGAAGGGGAACGACTAAGTAAGTAAGCAGCAGAAATGACAAATTACAAGATTAATATCCTGGGTCTCTGCGAGACATGGTGGAAAGGCATAGAGAAGAGGAGATTGATCACAGGAGAAATGGTGTTGTCCTCAGGACATGAGGAGGAAAGAGCCCACTACAGTGAAGGGGTGGCTCTAATGCTGTCCAAGGAAGCACAGAAGGCACTTATAGAATGGGAAGCAATAGGACCCTGAATTATAACAGCAAGGTTTAAATCAGCCAAAAAGAAAGTAAATATAAACATCATCCAGTGTTATGCACCAACAAATGATAAAGAAGAATCTGTGAAAGAAGACTTTTACACCAGACTACAAAATGTCTTGGACAATAAGAAAAGAAAGGACATCACAATTTTGATGGGGGACCTAAATGCGAAAATAGGAACAGACAACACTGGCTTTGAAGAAATCATGGGAAAGCATGGATTAGGTATGATGAACGAGAATGGGGAACTATTAGCAAACTTCTGTGCTTCAAATTAACTAGCTATAGGAGGAAGCATATTTCCACATAAAAGAATACATAAAGCAACATGGATATCACCAGACCACAGAACTGAGAATCAGATTGATCACATATGCATAAGTAAGAAGTTTAGGTCATCATTGCATGATGTGAAAGTATGTAGAGGAGCAGATGTTGTATCAGACCACCATCTTCTGTTGGCTAAAACAAAATTAAAACTCAAGAAATTTACAACTGCATATAGCTGTAGACAACAGTATAATGTGAGATATCTAAGAAATCAGGAAATAAGAGAAAAATGTTCAATCACAGTATCCAACAAATATCAAGTACTCCAACAGCTGGAAGATGAAACAGATACGGAAGACCACTGGCAAAAAGTAAAAAATATATGGAACGAGACATGTGAAGAAGTACTGAGAAAAAGAGAACGTCAGCACAAAGCATGGATAACAACAGAAACCATTAGTAAGACAGAAGACAGGAAAAACAAGAAAGCAAATTTAAACATAAGCAAAACCAGAAGCTCCAAAGCCAAGGCTCATGAAGTGTACATAGAAGCAAACAAAGAAGTAAGCAGAAACATCAAAAGAAACAAGATGAAATATATTGATGATTTGGCAAGGGAAGCAGAGGAAGCTGCAGCCAAAGGAAATATGAGGGACCTGTACAACAACACAAAGAAGCTAACAGGGAAATATAAGCAAGCAAATGGCCTCATAAAAGATAAGAATCGAAAATAGCTTAGTAATATACAAGAAAAAATGAAGAGATGGACAGAACATTTTGAGGAACTTCTCAATAGACCATCTCCAACTAATCCTCCAGACATCCAGCCAGCAGAAGAGGAGCTACAAATCAGCTGTGAATGACCAAGTGGAGAAGAAATAAAGAAAGCCATAAAGCTTCTGAAAGATGGAAAAGTAGCTGGTCCAGATTGCATTCCAGCAGAGGCCATCAAAACAGATATTGATACCTCTACAGAGATATTATACAAACTACTTGGCTAAGTCTGGGAGAAAGAGGAAATACCAGCAGAATGGAAGAAAGGTTATCTGGTCAAGTTGCCTAAGAAGGGAAATTTACAAGAGTGCACAAATTATAGAGGAATAATGTTACAATCAGTGCCAGGAAAATTATTAAACAGAATCATCCTTGAGAGATTAAAAGAGTCCATAGACAAGCAACTGAGAGATGAACAAGCAGGTTTTCGACAAAACAGATCCTGTACAGACCAGATAGCCACATTGAGAATAATAGTTGAACAAAGTCTGGAATGGAATTCACCACTATACATCGGATTCGTGGACTATGAAAAGGCATTTGACAGTGTAGACAGAGAATCACTTTGGAAATTGATGAGGCATTATGGAGTTCCCATGAAGATCATTAACTTAATAAAGAAGACCTATGAAGACATGACATGCAGAGTTCTTCATGAAGGACAACTTACAGAACCGTTTAGGATTAGAACAGGAGTGAGACAGGGATGCCTCTTGTCTCCATTTCTTTTCTTACTAGCAATAGATTGGGTTATGAAAACATCGACATCACACAACAGAAATGGAATCCAGTGGAATCTGACTAAACAGCTTGATGATCTGGATTGTGCAGATGACTTGGCTCTTCTGTCCCATAACTATAATCAGATGCAAGAGAAAATGAAAATTCTCGATGAGAGGTCACAACAAGTGGGCCTGAAAATACACAGGGAAAAGACAAAGATTATGAGAATAAATGCAAGAAATGATAACAAGGTTGAACTTGAAGAAACACCACTAAAAGATGTAGAATCGTTCACATATCTTGGAAGTAATATAGACAAAGTTGGAAGGACAGACAGTGATATCAAAATAAGAATACAAAAAGCAAGAGGAGCTTTCATTGCATTGGGAAACATATGGAGAACAAGAGAAATCAAGTCCAACACAAAAATAAGAATCTTCAACTCAAATGTGAAGTCAGTCCTATTGTATGGCTTTGAGACATAGAGAACAACAAAAACAACAATCAAAAAGCAACAGACTTTTATAAACGGGTGCTTGCGTAGAATAGAAGGACTGAAATGGTATGACAAAGTCACAAATGTGGAATTGATGACAAGAACCAGACAAGTGCCAGTGGAACAAGAGTTGAGAAGAAGACGCTGGCGATGGATAGGACACACATTGAGGAAACCTGTAGATAGCATTACAAGGCAGTCCTTGTTCTGGAATCTACAGGGAAAGAGAGGCAGAGGTAGACCAAAAAACACATGGAGAAGAGAACTGGAAACAGGTGAAAATGATGAGGATAACATGGAAAGAACTTGAGCGGATGGCACAGGACAGGAAGACTTGGCATGTGTTTGTTGAAGGCCTATGCTCCTTGGGGATCTAAAGGGTATTGATTGATTTATTGATGCTTCTTTAAGGTGGGTAGCCTTGAGCAATGTCACTAGCAGGTTTTTATTTTATTTTATAATGTTTGTGTACATAAATGGAAACATCACATGCAGAGTTGGTTTGGTTTGGTTTTTAAGAACCATTTTCATTGTACACAGACAACTCCATCAGTGCTCCAATCTCCTCCCTTAGATCACACGAGGATCTCAGCACAGTGCATGAACCCCATAGCACTGGTGAGGATCCCAAAGTGTGTATATAGGACTCACACATTCTATAAATATTTTTGTGGTTGGTAGGTTTTTCCTAATTTTGTAAATTTTGCCGGGGCAGTGGCCATATGGCCTACTCTTTACGCAGAAAGATTTTTAACGTTCTCAACTTGCACATGGGACCTCCTATTTTTTCGCCCTTAGCCAAGAAGGCTAGGCATCTGATCTCACTACTGCGAGGTCAGAGGGAAGTATGATATTATTAAGACCCACTGGTTCTGGTAAAATTTCTGTCAAATATATTCCCTGCACTGGGAACCAAACCCGGTACCTTTAGACATCATACCTCTTAGCCAATCTGACCCCAATTGATGCAGAATTGATAAGGCTAAAGTTAGTATGATAATCTCCCCAGCAAATCGTGGATGATCTGCGTGTGAACCGTAAGGAACTGTTGCAGTATGAGATGGAGTGCCTGATTGCCATAGAGTTTTCTCTTCACATTCCAGACAGTGAGATTTACCCACACTACCAGCGCCTGCTGTACCAGTCATAATCTCATTGGGCAGCACTTTTCTTTGTCTCATGAATGACAAGAGCAAGGGTATACTTATACCAAAATATTTGACCTTTTTTTTCTGTTGTTTTCTGTTAATGTTATGTGTCATTTTTATTCCAAGTTTCTTTCGGTGCTTTTATCATAGTAAGTTTTATAACAGTCAAATATTTCATGCTCAGTGTAGTTCCAGGGTGTCTCTGTGTAGTTCCTGGGAGTCTCTGTGTAGTTCCTGGGTGTCTCTGTGTAGTTCATGGGTGTCTGTGTAGTTCCTGGGTGTCTCTGTGTAGTTCATGGTGTCTCTGTGTAGTTTCTGGGTTCTCTGTGTAGTTCCTGGGTGTCTCTATGTAGTTCATAGGTAACTGTGTAGTTCATGGGATTCTCTGTGTAGTTCCTTGTGGTCACTGTGTAGTTCGTGGGGTCACTGTGTAGTTCCTGATGGTCTCTGGGTCGTTCCTGTTGGTCTCTAAGAAGACAAAGAAATAATAGGACGACTCCACACTCATGCATGTTGTATAAGGTGACTAATAAAGGGTTGTAAATGGGGCTGGCTGCTTCATCACAAGAAACAAATTGCTATGAAACCACCATTATATGAGCAAGCACTTCAGTGCAGCTTTCCTATGGAGAGGTCAACTGCAGCTATGGCTGCATAAAGAGTTTATTGTAATGATGAAATATTACCTTCTGACATTCATTTACAACTTCATCCATCCTTGTCATTCCCTAAGGAATGTATGGCTGCAGGTGTTGCTCACGTGTGGTTTCGCTTGTCAGCCATCTTTTCTTGTTCTTCCAGCATTCCCATTATGTTCCTGAATCTTTGGGTTCTCTTCTTCCTTTCTTCTCCAGGTGTAGTGGTGTTTGATGGTATTGTATGATGGTGTTATTACTAAATGTAAATTGTATGAGGCCAGCTGTGAAGGCTCCTGAGATAAAATGTAGTGGTGAATTGTCAGAAGGCCTTTCTTGCTACCACTACGACCTCACACTTAATTTTTTTTTAATGAATGTGGCTACGTAAAGTGTCTAGGGTTATGATATGTAGTGTGGTGTAATGGATTATAAATATACCCACAGATATTAACAAGACTAATAATATTAATAAATGTTAAAATACACTGAACTAACTCACGTGTGTAAAATTTTTTGATATAAGTATATTACATTTATTTTGTTCTGTGTCAATTTTTTAGGTTGACCAGAACTTAAAAGGATTTAGAGATTATGAAAAGAAATGCATAGAATATTATATCATAAATGCAATAGTGTACATATATATGTACTATACTAGTTAGTTTTATTAAAATGTTCTAGTATTCATCTACTTGGGAGGATAGTTCTGTTTGTGCTGTTGGGGTGGCCTCATCACACCTGTCTATATTGACTACACAGTGTCCAGAAAATGGTGGGAATCTTTATGGGGTTCTTAGTAACTAAAGGGCGTTGGTGAAAGTCCAGCAGACCAGAGGCTCACTCATCTGGTAGTTGTCGCTCTGGTGCTGAAATCAGGTGGTCCCACCTCTCCGTGCTGGCGGGCAATAATGGTGGTCTCTGTCACAAATACTGCACAGATACACTCGAGTAAAGTCACCAACTGAATAGACCCTGCTTTGTTGACGACAGAAACTCGCAGCTCTGCAATCAAAGTATGGGCCATGTGTCAAAATCTATTCTCTACCCACGTCTGGACACAACAGTGACACAACAACCACATCATACAGACAGGTCAGATCTCTCTGACCAAACAGCACATTTACCATGGTGGTTTTACATCAGATAGATCCTCCCAGACCATAGATCCTGAAAAATGTTTATTAGTTTTCGGCCCTAAAAGAGGATAGGTAATATGTATCATTATTCTCACACTTGATCTGTCTTGCATAATCCTTGCTGGAGTTTATGTACATTGTTGGTCCCTAGACCCTGACTAGGGCGGGGGGTCTAGAGCAAATCCCTACTTGTTTGTAAGGCTAGATTTCGATATGGCAGTATCAAATCACTCAAACATGAAACAATATTCAAAATATATAAGGAAATAATTTCAATCTTACCAGATTATGAATAAATAACACAGAATTGCTAGCAAAACTCAGCTGAGCTGCTGGCTATAGTATGGCGTCCCTAAATTTATTTCACTTGCTTTCATATGGAATCACCACACTTTAAAATCTGTGTCTATCACTGAACAACTATTGAAGAATGGCCCCACTTTCGCGTCTGAGCGCTAATGATATGATTGTCTGTGGCCAATCACTGCCTCGGTTTATTTTAAATTTCAAATTTCCTACCATAAAGTCATTTCAGTCATGCTTCAGTCAAGTATGGATGTTTATCTGTTAGTCTGTCCGTCTCTACTTGTGTTTCTAAAAAAAATGTGCTTGATTTTTGAACCAACCTTTCTCTCCCCTCCAAAATTTTGTCGTTAAAAGTTATATTTAGACACAGCTACCGCTCAAAAACCCTCTCCTCCATACTAAGTAAATTTGAACACCTGCGTCCAAGGTCGTGTTTTTGTGTGCAAATTGCGACACTTTTTTATTCAACACAGTCTGTCGATGATGTGAACTACACTGTCTTTTGTCATTATCTTCAATATTATCTATCCGTTTGTAAAATTAAGACCATCTTAGTTCACTGCTCAGAATAGGCCATCCGGCCAGCTAATTTTTATATTCCTAACATTAATATTAAGAAAAATTACTTTTTAATTTTTGTAATATTCCTAACATCTGCGTTTTACCGCTCCATTCAAATCAAAAGCCTGGTATCGCAAAAGCGTCCAATAAATGACTGTGGCGTAACATACTTTTCTATTGCGTTCTCCTTAGGGTCCCTTGGTCTGCAAGTGGAGGATTGCCCGCGGTACGTTCATTACATCAGCAGCCTATAATGTTTTTATCAAATTGTTTATCTTTGGAGGGATTTTACCGTTGTATCTCTGTCAATTTCACTACACCAGGTTTCCTTTGGTCTCCATTCTCTTCTCCAGATGGTTTTTTTCTTTTGTGAAGGACAACCGACGTCTGGCCTGGTTAGCTTGTTTCCATTGTTTCCACTTTTTTCCCTCTGTCATTTCACACTACACACGTTTGTATTTAAATCTCCAGATAAAAAATTTTTTTTCTGGATATCCTCCACATATGTATGTTATTATTTGATATATAAGATGATATGGAAACAATTGAGACATCTTTTATCATATGTGGCTTTTTCCTACAGTTTTTGTGTAACAATGATATATAACAAAGTAACTTTGTAAGGACTGGTAATCCGTATCAGTTTTATGACTATACATACATGTCACATACAAATTTAATCAGGATAACATTAACAAAGCCACGGTTAGGAAGTATAATTGGAACATGACTTTCTAAGTTTGTGCTGGAATATTCTTTAACCCTAGGTTGACACAGGAATTGTTTTTTTTTTTCCGTTAAAGTTTCAAGTCTGTTTTTTTATGTGGCCAGATTATGCAGATATACATTTGTATTTGCTACATAATATAAATATGCTACAGATTATATATACAGGCTATCCTTGACTTATGACATATGCGACTTATGACTAATTGTACATATTACAGCCATCCCATTAATCCTGTTTTATTATTTTCATCTCCCGATTTTGTTCTTTAATTTAATTTTTTCATTATTTATTTCAGTAATTTTATGTTATAATGTGTACATTGTATTATTTGACTTGTAAACAGTGAGTACAATTTGTTAAAATATTTAACAAAATAAACCTACTAATTTTAGCATTTAGGCATGTTAATTGTTAACATGTCCTTGTGGTTAATATAATTTATAGTGGTTTCTGATTTATGAATGTATCAACTTATGATGAGGTCATCACAATCCTGTCGTAAGTCGAGGACACTTTTTCTTTGTGTGTGTGTGATATATATATCTATAATGAAATATCTTGAAATGTCAATATAGAAATAGATAATACAGAACTTATGTGAATACTTCGTGGCAGGCTTGCTGTAAAGGGGACTGACTCGCTCCATAGAGTGAAAAGGGAGGGAAATAATTTATATTATTCTGTTCAATAAAATATTTGTATACTATTATTTTCAGTATGTAGCCCAAGACACATTTGCAACATTTTTTTTAAACACACGAAAACAATTAAATAAAAAGTTGTTGAATGTATAATGGATTCACAGAATTCATTGACAGATGTTACGTTTTCAAAGTAACGAGAGCTCATGCAAAACCGTTCACATTTGTAGCAAAGAACCTTGCATGTCAGGACAATGAAAAGTCAGTATCTTTCAGTACATATTTTTTACACAGGAGGTGTCTTGTTGACAGGTCTGTCACATGGTGACTTTTTTCTTCTCAAGATTCAGCACTTTATAAATGAAACCTCTGGAAGTTACGAGGGCTATTCCAAAATCAACTTCCGATTGGCTGGTAAAAATAAACTGGTTACCATAGCGACACGGCACATTGCTTGCAGCAATCAGTATTGTGTAATCTCGCTACACACAAACCCACAGTCCCAGTTGTTCACGAGTATCTGCCGAGCAAACATGGACCCTGTCATCACCACTCCCGCCAGCTGTGAGGTCTGTGGTGTGATTCGTTTTCTGTAAGCAGAAGGAATAGCTCCGCCGAGATTCATCATCTATTGTGTCGTGTGTACGGGGATAACGTTATGAGTGACAGTTCTGTAAGGGATTGGTGCAGGAAATTCAGGGATGGGCGCACAGATGTGCATGACGAGCGGGGACAAGGACGACACTCAATTGTGACTGATAAACTTGTTCAAAAAGTTGACCGAGTCATGGGTGAGAAGCATCGTTTCACGATTTCAGATCTTTCTGCTGAATTTCCTCAAATTTCGAGGACTAGTCTGTTTCGAATTGTCACAGAGAGGTTGGGTTACTACAAGTTCTGCGCACAGTGGGTACACAAACAACTGACGTTCAGAAAGCTCAAAGAATGGGCTCAGCTTTGACGTTCCTTCTGCGCTACTGGGAAGAGGGGGACGAATTTTTTGACAGAATCGTGACTGGGGACGAGACATGAGTTCAGTTCGTGAATGCAGAGACGAAGGAACAGTCCAAACAGTGGATTCACATTCATTTTCCAAACAAGCCCAAGAAATTTAAACAAACATTTTCGCACCGAAAAATGATGGCTACAGTGTTCTGGGACCACAAGGGAATTTTGTTGACAGAATTCATGGCACTAGGGACCACAATAACGTCAGAAGTTTATTGTGAAATGCTGAAGAGGCTTCGGAGGTTGATCCAAAACAAAAGGTGCAGAATACTCACCAATGGCGTCGTTCTCCTGCACGACAACGTGCGGCTCGCACAAAGGCTTTACTCGAGCAGTTCAGCTGGGAGATTTTCAACCACACCCCTTACAGCCTGGACTTGGCGCCAAGCGATTACCATCTCTTCGGCAAAATGAAGGTCTGGCTGGCTACCCAGCGCTTTGAAACCAACGAGGAGCTCATGAATGGAGTCAACAACTGGCTGGGTACCCTGGCGGCACCATTCCTTGACGAGGGATTGCAAAAGCTGGTGCCACAGTACGACAAGTGCCTGAATTTGGGTGGTGACTATGTGGAAAAGTAATGCAGTTATGTATGTAAGTTTTGTATGTAATAAGATTTTTTTCTCTATTTTCGATTATTTTTACCAGCCAATCGGAGGTTGATTTTGGAATACCCCTGTATGACAGCTGTTCAGTACACTTTTCAATAACATGCCCATGTGATAGTTTTTCAGTACACATTTACGTCACATCACCACCATATGACAGCTATTCAGAACACTTTTCAGTCACATAGCCACATGGCAACTGTTCAGAACAGTTTTCAGTCACATGACAGCTGTTCAGAAAACATTTCAGTAACATGACCAAATGACAGCTGTTCAGTACACTTTTCAGTCACATGAACATAGGTATTGTTTCACAAAGCATGTCTGTCGATGTATAATTTCTTTGAGGCTATATTGGTTGTTACCAGATCACCAAATTGGAACTGATGACAAGAACCAGACAGGTGCTAATTGAAGAGGAGATGAGTAGATGATAATGGCAATAGATAAGTCTCACATTGAGGAAACCTGTTAAAAGCATTATGAGGCAGTTCATGTTCTGGAATCCCTATGGAAGAGAAGAGGTAGAGCAAAAAGACATAGAGAGGAGAGCTGGAGACATAAATTAAATGGATCAAGAAACCCTGAGCAGATGGCACATGCCAGGAGGACCTGGCATACATTTGTTGACGGCCTATGCTCCTTGGGGAGCTGAAGGGTGATGATGATGATATTTGTTGCTCGTTATATGTTGTTGAAGTGTTTCTGCCAAATTTGTTACAATATGATGATATTTGTTGCTCGTTATATGTTGTTAAAGTGTTTCTACCAAATTTGTTACAATATGATGATATTTGTTGCTCGTTATATGTTGTTGAAGTGTTTCTGCCAAATTTGAAAGTACACAAATATTTTGTGAAATATATTGCAGCAGTGTGGGTGTTATTGTTGCCTGTTTGTATAACAACAACAAATATGTCTGACATTTATATATTAGTACTGCTTTATGGCTTTTTCTCCCAGTGATACTTTTTTATTTTTTTAGTGTTCTGGTCATTGTTGTGGAAAGTAAGATGTTACATAAATATGAGAAGAAAGTAGATATTTAGTAACATGTTGGTCCAGACGTCTTGATTAAATCTTATTATTATTATTGGGTTTTTTTCGGTTGAAGTTTCTTTTTTGTTTGTTTGAGGGTTTGGCCTTTTTCTGGCGAAGCATATTCTTTTCCACCTAGACTTAAATCCGTTGGTTATATCAGGATGCAACTTGCCATTAAAAAATAAGTGAACTCCATTAACTGAAGCATTGTGTTGGTAAGAACTAAACTTGAAAAGAACTACTAGCTTAAGCACGAAGTAGCCCTGAAAAGGGCTAGTCGTGATAAGGATTACTTGCCCATGCAGCGTTGATAGATACTAATTCCTAAAAAGAACTAACATTATCCATCTGCTAGCATGATGGAGCCCTGAAAAGGACTCACCTGGTGCCCCAACGCCTGTTGAAAAGTGCAGTGAAGAAAAAAAGATATTTCTTTTAAAGATTATCTTGAACTCGGGAATGTTGCATAATACAAGAAAATATCTTAGACATATTAATTGATTCCCTTTTTTTCATTACTTTTATATTTATTTTAATGGTGTTTTTCATGAGCAACATCATGCCGGCCGCCTTAACCTTCCCAGAGTTGCTCTGGTACCCAGTGGGGGCTGGGTCGACCCAGGAGCCGTTTGTGGCCTAAAAAAATCCCACCTCATCTGGGGATCAAACCATAGACCACTGAGCTAGGAAGCCAATGCACTAACCACTATGCTACCGCGGCTCCCAACCACAATCATTTGATACAAATATATTGTGTAAGGACAATCTTTACTTGGTCATTCCCCTTCTACCATGAGGTGTAGAGGTTGAAAGCACAATCACCGAATACAAATTTATTGTGTAAGCACAATCATTGGATACAAACTGAGTGCACAAATACAATCACATTCATACAATGTTTTATAGATGCTAGTGTTTCTGTAGAATGGTACAGATTTTCCGGAAAAGTAAATGGCTGGAGATTTCCAAGCAAAAGAAGCATGTGAGTTTAAAAATTTTTTTTTTTTTTACAACCAGCAACAGATTTAGGTTGAAAATTGACATTTGTAAACCTTTTTGTCTGGACAACTGGGGGAAAAATTTTTTTTTTAAAAATAAGCTAGACAGGACTTTAAGTTGAAGTGACAAGGAAAGAAGAGCCAAAAAAAAAAAGAAACAAGGAGTACATGAACAAGATGAACAGAAGAGTGGATGAAAATAGTGAACGTATCAGCATGAAAAAGACTCGACCCAATGATTAACAAAGCTAATTCTGTCTTTAAAATCCCATTTTGAAGGTGAAAATTGGGATGCCATTAAAACTGGTCCCATTATTATTTCATAGGAATTTTTGAAACATTTGTGTGGTGAACACATTTTGATCCAAAAGTCACTACAAAGATTATTCTCTCTGACATTAGGACACATTTCTCATCAAATAACCAGTTGATGTCAATAATTATGGAAATTAGAAAAAGAAACATTTTCTTCTTTCAGCATTTGTTACATAATAGGCTGTACAATATTTTTGTAAAGAATTCAGCAGTATCTTGGATGTTGATGAAAATCACCAGTATCTCGGCATACTTCACAGAATATAGCAAACAATAACTTTGAATAACATAAAATTTTATGTAAAATAAATGAAGCAACCAAAGCACACATTTGGTGTTGGAAAGTAGGATGTGAAATAAGGTGAGAAGAGGGAGATTTGACGGTCACTTAACTGTGGGCAACTCACTTCTCAACAGTAGCATATTTTTTAAAGTAAGGGAGTTAACACAAGAAGATGTGGGTTTAGGTTGTAATGGCATCTTATTTGGAGAAATCCTGAATTGTAGACTAGCTCGCTGCCTCCCATTTTCAATTTAGAGACATTTGTAAGGCTTCATGTATTCGTTCAGCATTTGGTTTAGCACTTAGTCCTGTTTCATTATAGTTAACACATTCTTCTATAATGTTAAGAATATCCTCTTGATAATTAAACGCTCTTTAGAGTTTCATGGCCGACATATTCCCAAGACCACAAGGTCTTTTACTCTTGGGCTTGCGCCCTAATATAACTGATGAACCTTGAGTCTAGGTTAAATTGACTGCAAGCAAGGCAAAGACACTATTTTTAAAATGTCCTATCTCCTGTTTTTTTGTTGTTGGCCTCTTTTGCTCTTTCTTCACTGTTCTCAACTAAGTGCTGTTATCCAGCTCAGTTATTTATTCACCAGGAGTTTAATGTGTGATACCAGCATCACAAGCACATCCTCTTTATGTTTGCCTTCAGACTCAGACTGCATTGGTATGTTTATGTGTTTTTTTTATTGTTTGTTTTGGGTTGAGACCTTGAATCCTCTGAAAATCTCATGTGACATCATATTTATTCCTTTTATTTCTTTTCTCTGTTTTTTTTTTTTAAAGTTTCCCTCTACCTCTCATTACCTTGGGGATTCCAGAACAAGAACTGCCTTGTAATACTATCAGCAGGTTTCCTCAGCGTATATGTCCTATCCATCGCCATCATTGTCTCCTGTTCCACTAGCACCTTGTCCATAATGGAGGACCTTCATGACTGGCAGAGTACAATTTATTTAGTTTAGTTGGCTTGTCTGTATTTACTGAAATTTGTTGGGCCTAAAGTTTCTGCAGAATGGCGTAGGCGGCTCCATGCCCAACGCTCATTAGTCACCTTTTATGACCTGCATGGTAATTATAGTGTTACTTGTTTTTGCTTTCCTTTTAGGTTCATGTAACACTCGGTATATACTGGCTGCTATATTGCAAATTCTGTATCATCTGCCGCACACAGACAAAAAAAAAGTCATTGTACATTAGCTCCTCAAAGGCCCTAGGTTTTGTTAGAGTTGTTAAATCTAGCATTCAGGTTGGGAAGCTGTCTTTTTTTTTGTTTTTCATCATCCCAAAAACTGAAGTCTCAGGGGGTCTCGTGGATCATCTGGCACATCATCTTTTTGGACGGACACAATATTTGCCTTAGTTCTTACTGACCTTGGACACTTGTATTTTCGAGTCTGCTTACTGAACTGTCAGTCAGAAAACTGCCAACCATTCTTTCTACATTTAATTGTTGATGCTGCCCATCTTGTACCCTTTGGAGTTCATGCTGTGCCCTGCACAATCGCAAATTCAATATACAAATATAACTCCACAACCAATAACCTGTTTTAAATTGTCTACATGTTGGTTATTAAAACTTTAGGTTGTGGAAACTGATCTAAAACATTGAAGCACATTGTGCGTTATATCCAGTTGTCATGACGTTTGCCAGACCCTGTACACAAGCCATGCCATTTTTCTTGTTTATGCTGCCATATTTTGCCCTGTGCTGTTTAAGACTGTGTTCATGTAATTTAATCCAATATTTATTTTGGCCTTTATACATTTGGTACTTGGTGCAGTATCATCAGTTCTTCTTTTTGAACAAATGGTGGAAGGTAAAACAGATCCTTATTATCAGCAAAAATGTTCAAATTTAACAAACAGAAGGGGGGAGGGTGGGAATAGAGAACATACAAGTACCCAAGCGCACACTTACAGGGAAGAAAGACTTTCAGGAAATGGGTTTTGTGTGTGTGCTCCACAGACTCAAAAGTTGATTCTACATTTAAAACAAAACATCTTTGATGAACTTTTCAATAGTGCAATATTTTTGTCAATTAGATCATATTTAGTAGTAATAATGGCTTTGACACTGTCTGTTGTTTAAGCATATGTAAGATGTTACAAATGAAACTATTCATCTAGTGTTTACAGCCTGTAATGATCGGAAGTGATGCTTTCACCTTAACAGTGCATTTAATTGTTTTAAAACTAGTACCTGTAATGCTTTATGTTTTGTTAATTTACATTGCCTGGAATCTTTTGTGCTTTTTGAAAAGACTGGGGAGAACAATCATCTATTTCAGTACTATGAGTGTGAGAAATGAACATTTCACTTTTGGTGTTACTTATTATCAGGGAGTCGGATGCGTGGTGATGATGGGGTATTATGTTTTTAACTGTTGACATGGACTCGTTTCACTCACACATGCTCCTGACTTAAATAAACACGCTGAAGACTGAGATGCAATCTCAAGATATATTCTAGATATTTACAGTCCACCAGGGTACATAATAAAACTACTTTGTTAAAACTTGCTCGGTATTTGAATGAACCTACACAATTTACCATATAACATTGTGGTCGTATAACGTACTTGTGCCGCAAATAAAGATACACAATAATGTGGTCTGCATACAAACTAGGTCCATGATTTCTGGTCCTCAAACATCACATCAGTATTCAGGTTAGCATATCCTGGGACCATTCTAACTTCATTCAAACTTGATCACAGTTTAAATTACACGTTTTTCCCAAAACACACTATCCTGTCCAAACCGCCATCATGCCACCTGTTCTCTTGAGATGCGCACCAGTGCATGAAAACACGAACTAAATTAAAAACCCCAAATTTCATGCACTGAGCGAATCTCTTAACACTTAGTTGTTCCTCTTCTACCTTTGGGGTGTAGAGGTTATATTTGTTTTTACTTACTTACTTAGTCATTCCTCTTCAACCTTGGGGTGTAGAGGTCACTTTTGTTTTGTTTTGCCCTTAATGCTGGAAATGTTACTGTTCTTTTCAGGAAGCTCTGTTGTCTCCAGACAAGGAGCTTCTCGTTGAGTGGGTTATGTCTTTGATCTTATATAGCAGTTAAGGGACCTGCTCTCATCTTTGTTTCACAAGAGTAATTCTCATTTATTAATTACTGTTGCTGTTTTGGATGATGAGGTCAGATGTGACATTCAAGGGCTTTCTAAGCTTATATTGTTCTGTGCTCTTAAACAAACAAAATTTTCTTCTTGTGAAATTTAAAATAATAAATGGAATGACATGGTATGAGATATATTTTTCAACCGTGTGGTCCAAACACTTGTAGAAATGTAGACTTTTATAGGATTACATGCCTTAGGGTACCATAGACATCAGTTTGTTTTCTAGTTAGGTCATATGTTAGTTAGCAGATTCTCAGGTCATACGTTAGCTAGCAAATACTCAGGTCATAAGTTAGCTAGCAAATACTCATAATCACTTTCATTTAAAATTTAACTTAATACTGTGTATAGAGAGCAGTGGAGGACCCTGTCTGCTGATGCTTCCACCATGGCACCCCTACGACCCATGACGGGTTACGGGCTGAGATGAGATGATGATAACACAGAAATGGAAGCCTGGAATTGCTGGTTTTCAACATAATATGACTGGAATTCTTTGTTTTAAATATTACAATGCCTGGGGAAGGTCTTTGTGTTTAACCACCGTTTTATGGGGAACTTTCTTATAAGGTTAATAATAGTTGGAAATATTGCTTTCACTTTATTAACAATGCATTTAATTGTTAACTTCTAATACTCGTAATTTTTTCTTGTCTTTTTATTTAATTACATTGCCTGGAATGTTTTGTAGTTTATATTGAGGAACACTGTCATCCATTTGAGTATTATAAAACCTCTTATGAACAGATTAACAGGGGGAGTGGGTGATCAGGTGATGCCGATTATCTCGTACTTCTGAATTATTTGTACATGCATGTAGCCTAAAAAGACGGCAAAAAAAATATATAGTATGAGGAGAGCAGTACATTATTATCTCCATGTGAGTGTCAGCAAAGACCATACGTATGTGCATGTCCGCCGCTTCGCTAAGTAACAGTCAAGACTGCTAATTTTTACATATTCCTGTTGTCGACAGAAATGTCAGCATTATTAGTTTTCCTTCACTATTTCTGAAATCAGTACATTAGAGGTCAGTTCATAAAAGGTTTTACGGTGCTTTGAATTCCAAAAAGATAATAAAAGGTTTTACAGTGTTTTGAATTCCAAAAATTACCAAAAAATCCACTTACAGTTTACAAATACATACACTTTCAGAATGATTTTTGACTTGCTTTTGCCTGAACAGAAACTTTTACTGAAGGTTTTACCCAGTACTTTTGTCTAAAATGAACATTGGACGTTCAGATCTGTGACCTCATTCACACAAGTCATGTGCTGTGCTTCTTAGCACTTAAATAATTATTACTGCCATTATTTTGTAACTGTTGTTGGATGTATTTTGTTTCATATAATTTCCAGACTTCTAAATGATTTCAGTTTTTTTTAAATCTCTTACTTGAATGAGTTATTGTTCTAAACAAGTGAATTAAAAAGTATTGTGACCTTGTGGGCAGCAGTTTTGTTTTGTCATCATCATCATTTTCCTTTGGACTTCTTAAAGAACATGGAGCCACTACAACAGCTGGTCCCTGTTCAGGAAGTCGGCACCAAACCTTCTCATCCTCTTGGTTTCTGTGGCAATTATATTACATGATGAGGATGCTAGCCTCAAGCAGAATCTCATACTAGTCACCTCGTACGACATGTCTGAGGGTGCCGTTCTTCTATTCTTTCTTTGTCTCTTCAGAGACTCCTAGGAACTACACAGAGAAGTTTGTTTTGTGACCTTTCATATTTCATTTCATTACCCTTTAGCTCCCCAAGGAGCATAGGTCTTTAACATGCCAAGCCCTTTTGTCCCACGTCATCATCTCGAAGTCTTCACGTCTTCCTCATTCTTTCATGATTACAAGCATGTCATCTGTTGCATTTCTTTAATATGGCTGCCTTCATGTGTTCTGTTATGATTGTAAGGCTTGGTTTTGGAGTCACTTTATCAGTTTAATATGGCTGCCTATATGTGTTCTGTTATGATTGTAAGGCTTGGTTTTGGAGTCAATTATCAGTTTAATATGGCTGCCTTCATGTGTTCTGTTATGATTGTAAGGCTTGGTTTTGGAGTCACTTTATCAGTTTAATATGGCTGCCTTCATGTGTTCTGTTATGATTGTAAGGCTTGGTTTTGGAGTCACTTTATCAGTTTAATATGGCTGCCTTCATGTGTTCTGTTATGATTGTAAGGCTTGGTTTTGGAGTCAATTATCAGTTTAATATGGCTGCCCTCATGCATTCTGTTATGATTGTAACGCATGGTATTGGAGTCACTTTATCAGTTTAATATGGCTGCCTTCATGTGTTCTGTTATGATTGTAAGGCTTGGTTTTGGAGTCAATTATCAGTTTAATATGGCTGCCTTCATGTGTTCTGTTATGATTGTAAGGCTTGGTTTTGGAGTCACTTTATCAGTTTAATATGGCTGCCTTCATGTGTTCTGTTATGATTGTAAGGCTTGGTTTTGGAGTCACTTTATCAGTTTAATATGGCTGCCTTCATGTGTTCTGTTATGATTGTAAGGCTTGGTTTTGGAGTCAATTATCAGTTTAATATGGCTGCCTTCATGTGTTCTGTTATGATTGTAAGGCTTGGTTTTGGAGTCACTTTATCAGTTTAATATGGCTGCCTTCATGTGTTCTGTTATGATTGTAAGGCTTGGTTTTGGAGTCACTTTATCAGTTTAATATGGCTGCCTTCATGTGTTCTGTTATGATTGTAAGGCTTGGTTTTGGAGTCAATTATCAGTTTAATATGGCTGCCCTCATGCATTCTGTTATGATTGTAACGCATGGTAATGGAGTCACTTTATCAGTTTAATATGGCTGCCTTCATGTGTTCTGTTATGATTGTAAGGCTTGGTTTTTGAGTCACTTTATCAGTTTAATATGGCTGCCTTCATGTGTTCTGTTATGATTGTAAGGCTTGGTTTTGGAGTCACTTTATCAGTTTAATATGGCTGCCTTCATGTGTTCTGTTATGATTGTAAGGCTTGGTTTTGGAGTCACTTTATCAGTTTAATATGGCTGCCTTCATGCGTTCTGTTATGACTGTAAGGCTTGGTTTTGGATTCACTTTATCATTTTAATATGGCTGCCTTCATGCATTCTGTTATGATTGTAACGCTTGGTTTAGGAGTGACTTTATCAGTTTAATTTGGCTGCCTTTGCCCATGCTGTCTGTATCACACTCTTAGACTAGTCTGACACCTCCTGTGTACAGTTTCTTTAGTGTGTTTCATTCCTGGAAAAACTCTATGGAAATACAAATAGTCTCAAGCTGACCACTGCTTTCTTTGAAAATATTCAAGTCTGAGAGTGTATGAAGAAAAAGTCTATCCCTCAGGCTGTGCTGGTAAGTATTTTGGTTGCAGCTGGATTTTCTAAATCTTAGCTTTACGTGTCAGTGATCAAAAGTAGAACTCCAGATTTCTAATTAACCAGATCACCAAAAACTGTTGGAAGGATAGACAGTGATATAAAAATAAGAATACAAAAGGCTAAAGGAGCTTTCATTGCATTGAGAAATATCTTCTTCTTCGAGTACCATGCCTAGTGGCATAGGAGATCATGCCACTACACAACTTCCCGTCTCCAGTACAATTTATCAGTTCTGTTGTTGACCTCTTTCCGTGCCATGGTGTCAAACTGTCCAGTATTCGCTCTCTTTTACTTCCTCTATCTCTTTTTCCTTCAATTTTACCTGTTGGTATGATATATTCTTGCTTTTCTCTTCTCATAACATGCCCCCCAAAAAAGTGGATTGCTTCTTTCTAACTTGTGAAATAAGTTTCCTTTGCACATTAGCCTCTTTCATGACATCTCATTACTCTTTTTAGCTGTCCATGGTATTTTTAACATTCTTCTGTAAAACCACATCTCTGTGGCCTCTAGTGCCTTCCCTACTTGTTTACTAACTGTCCATGACTCACTCTCATATTTGAGGATCGGTTCTATATAACACTAGGGAGCCACGCTAGCGTGGAGGTTACCACACTGCGCTGGCGACCGGGTGACCCGGGATCAAGCCCGGGCGAGGACATTTGGGGATTTTTCGTCCACCGGGATTTGGACTGGATTGACTCTAACCCTGCCGAGTGCATTTGAGGGAGTATCGTCGACCGGGGACTGGCGGCTCCTGAGCCGACCCAGCTCTAATAGGTACCTCCGAAATCGGCAAGTATCTGCCTGAATGGCGAGGGACACCTGTCTCTGTGCAAGAAAAAAAAGGGATACTCACGTAAAATAAGTCTCGGGTTGAACATAATAATAACCTGAGATTTCGCCTCGAGTAATAGCGGGCGTACGAAAAAAAAATATATATAACACTGAAGAACTCTCTTTCTTATTTCCATTGACAAAGAACTGTTGCATAAAATACTCTTCATTTTATAGAATGCTGTTTTTGCCTGAGCTATTCTGCTCTTCACTTCTGAGATGCATCTTGTCAATAGATTCAAATACCTGGGCATATTGAGAAATATATGGAGATCAAAAGAAATCAGGGCCAACATAAAAATCATAATTTTCAGTTCAAATGTCAAGTCAGTCCTATTTGTTGTATGGCTCTGAAACATGGAGAACAGCAAAAACAACAAACAAGACGCCACTAGGTGTGATGGCCACTGACTGCTTTGATGGTCGGCGGCTAAGGATCAAAGAAAAGAAGAAGAAGCTACAGACTTTTATAAATGGATGCTTGCATAGAATAGAAGGATTGAAGTGGTATGACAAGATCACTATTGTGGAACTGATGACAAGAACGAGACAAGTAGTAGTGGTACAAGAGATGAGAAGAAGATGCTGGAGATTGATAGGACACACACTAATGAAACGTTGATAGCATTACCAGGCAGTCCTTGTTCTGGTAGAACACTGGATGATTTGGTAGATCTATAGGTGATGGAGGGGACAAGAAAAGAAAGAAAATGTTTACTTTTAGGTAAGGGCATTCAAACTAGCTCTCTCTAGCCAGTATCACCTGGATTTTACACACACGAACACACAGACACCCACCCATATATATATGACATAGACAACCTATGCTAAGCAAGAAAGAAGGCTCAATACCTTCCATCTACGGTGTCTATGTCACATCTTCAGTATTTTTTGGAAGGACAAAGTTGAGGTGTTGTCATGTTCTGGCCTTCAAAGATTGTAAACACTGCTTAGACAGGGCAGACTACGCTGGCTTGGCCATGTCCACAGCATAGAAGATAGTTGCATCTCAAAAGATATCTTCTACAGACAACTGGCAGATGCTGGCAAAATAACAGTTTTGCGACCGTAGCTGAGGTTAAAAGATGTATGCACGAGAGGCATGAGGGCACTGGACATAAATCCAGCAACTTGGGAGGATGAAGCTGCGGATCGCACCAAGTGGCGATGCTCTCTATGGCACCACCTCAGATTGGGCAAAAAGAAGCTCTCACAACAAGCAGAAAAGAGAAAACGTCAAAAGGAACACCAGGAAAAAAACAGCTGAGGGCTGTCACCTCAGGGTGCATTCTCATAGTCAGTTATGACTGAAGGGGCTATTAATATTATAATATATATATACTTCCTTCTAAATCATTCATTTGGTGCAAGAAACACACAACATCTGCCCCTAACATTTGTGCCTATATTAAAAAGTAAACATAACTTTTACTGACAGATCACAGGCTGAATATTTACATTTATTTTATGGCAGATCAAAAGTAAGTTTTTTCTAATTATTACCACAGTACACATTGAGGCAGATTTTAACATATATACATTGCATCACCTGACTTCTCCTTATAACCATAGCTCTTATTCAAGCAGTTATCCTCACACAATACCGCACATTATTTCATGCCAGTGGTTCATACCCAGGTGGTAACAATCCTCTGTGCAGTCATTTGTTCTACTTTTGTGGGTAAATGCGGTGTGAGGTGACAATGTTGATAAGATGGCACATTCAGTCAATACCCTTCAGCTCCCCAGGGAGCATAGAGCATCAACAAACACATGCCAAGTTGTTCCATCCCATGCCTTCTGCTCAAGCTCTTGTCAAGTCTTCCTAATCCCTTTCATTTCTGTGTTCAGTTCTCTTCTCCATGTGTTTGTCAGTCTCCCTTACTTTTCTTACCTTGTGGATTCCAGAACAAAGACCACCTTGTGATGCTATCAGCTGGTTTTGTGATTCTACAGTCTTCAGTTAATTCTCACCAAGTCTTCCTTATCTTGTGCCATGTCTTCTTTAAACTTGTTAGGTCTGTCTAATTCTCTTCTCCATGTGTTTTTGAACCTCCCTCTTGGTAGTTCCAGAACAAGGCTCACCTTGTAATAGTACAAGCCAGTTTCCTGAATCAGGTATCAGATAATAATACGAAACATATTTGTAGATGGGAAGACACTGAAACAAGTTAGCAACATTTTTTGAATGCCTTGAATCTACTGTAACCTATCTGAATGAGAAGAGACAGCAAACACGGTTATCATGGACACAGACAATTCCTTGGGGCTCTTAAAACACCAATCAACTCCTCAAACAAACAGGCAAGACCTATAAGGTAATCACTCACTAAGTTAATCACTTAAGTGAGCCACAGTGTGTCATAACCAAATAACACATGTCTTTGTATGTTACATGGAAACATGGCAAGCAAGTCAAAGGAAAAAATAACTCTTAGTATACGAGCGGCCTCTTAGAGAGGCCGATGATCGATCCCCGTCATTAGCGAAAATTTATAGGTGAATGCATGTTTAAAACCACTGAACAATTTAGTTATGTGCATGATATAGAGGTTTCATTTCTTCACATTTTGATATATAACACTTATGTTATCTTTATAAATAAATTGTTTATTGCAAAATCTGTAAAGGTAGTCATGAAATTAGCTCGTATACTAAGAGGTAAGCCCACCAACATTCAAAAGATCTTTGGACGTGAAACAAGGGGAGAACATTCAGAAAACCTGATAACAATGGTAAACTGTATACATAAGGGAGACAAAAACAAAGGAAATGCTCCTATCAACTGACTACAAGTTATAGGAAAGAAACAAACACAAAATTAAGCCAAGATTCCAGAGACCCTAAAAAATGAAGAAACCTGATTGCCTTCACCTGTCAGCATTCCCTGGATGGGGATTTTATTTTGTTTTGTTTTAACAGGGAATCCTGACAAATGGAAGCTGTGCTTAGGTCTTAATCTTAATCCAATACTCTTGTTTGTGATGAATAATTGTATCTCAATCTGACAAGATCTGTAACTTGTTGGCAGATCTAATTTTGAGAAAAACAATAAACAATCCTGTGAATCTGTTTAACTCTTTAAGTCCCAATCGACTTTATAAAGGCTCAGGGGTTAGACGCGCTTGGCCCAATCGACTTTAAAAAGCCTTTAGTATATGTGCCTCTGTTTGAGACTGTTTCTAATTATAACTACCCACAAAGTCATTTCCGACTGCAAGTACATTCTTTTAAATAACGCACGTGTTTAAGAGTGAACGTGTTTCTGTTTTGAGATATTTATTTTAGATTTTTAAAGCGATTTTTTAAGCGCATATCCTCCATTTTACCTTGAATAAACTAATCATTTTTTTAAGCGCATATCCTCCATTTTACCTTGAATAACTAATCATTTTTCAAGGAAAGCTTTTATACTTGTAGCACAAGAGTAAAGTACATCCAATTACCTTCAGTTTCATATACAACAACAAAGTTATTTATGCATATGAACATTTTAATAAATTATTTCCAAACAACAACAATAAAAACGCACTGGGGTGGCCATTTTTGCTTGGGCCAAACCCACTTTTTTGCTTGGGACTGAAAGAGTTAAAATACTGTACTGATTTTGACATGTTTATTTTATATGAAACTTGTGACTTTCTGCTATCAAATGGTATAGGTTGCATGGGTCAAAAAATAATCTTGGCTACATTTAACTCTTAATATCCGACCGGCCTATTAGGTAGGCTAACGATCGATCCTCGTTTTACGGCCATTTGGTGTCCGTGTCAAATTTTTTCTGCACTCATTACTGCAAATAATGCATGCATGTTTAACACCACTTAACAATTAAGTTAAGTGCATGTCATAGATGTTTCATTTTTCCACATTTTGATATATAACACTTTATGTTAATAAATTATTTAATGCAAAATCAGTAAAGTCTAAAAATGTACTCTCTGAAATGAGCTCGTAAAAACACAGATTTTGAGCACGTATAATAGAGTGAATATACACTTGAAAGCACTGATCGCTTCATAGTCCTGATTTTACCTGAATGTGACACCTGTCATTACAGGTAAAGGTAGTGACATAGCAGATACTGCCGTAGGGGTGAAGTGTTAAGAAATTTCACTGTACTAAGTTTTAGCTTTATGAGGTAGGCTGACCATTTTCCTTCCTCGCTGCCTTTGCTTTCCCTATCTTAAGAGCAGGGTCAGATTCCCATTTACAGCTGGGTAGACTGCAACGTGATGCTACTAGGTTTCAAACCTGGCAGCTTCACCACGAGAAGCAAGAGCTGTAACCACTCTGTCACTCTATATCAATCAATCAATACCCTGTAGCTCACCAAGGAGCATAGGCCTTCAAAAAACACAAGCCAAGTCCTCCTGTCACGTGACATCAGCTGAAGCTCTTTCCACGTTCTCCTCATCATTTTCACCTCTGTTTCCAGCTCTCTTCTCCATGTGTTTCTCGGTCTTCCTCTGCCTCTCTTACCCTGGGGGTTCCAGAACAAGGACTGCTTTGTAATGCTATCCACAGGTCTCCTCAATGTGTGTCCTATCCATCGCCATCATCATCATCTTCTTATCTCTGGTTCCACTGGCACTTGTCTGGTGCTAGTCATCTTGTCACTCTATATACTGTCTTCAAATGTCCAGAATTGTTCACTGCATGGTCCTATTTCAGTAATTTTTTTTTTTCAACTAAGGTCTTCAAAAGATGTTTCTTTTAACAGAAATATCTGGAAATACCAACATGTTTAGATTATGTAAGATTTCGTTACAAGTTTAGGCTAAAGTAGTCATTTTCGTCAAACCAAATATAAATGTAGATAAAAGGGCTTAAACGCTTGTCTGATGAGGGGACCACTTATGATGATCAGATTGCCTCCTGTTGTAACACTCTGTTTTAAGTTTCCTGTCATGTACCTAATGTTTAAAAACGAATGTATAAACTAGACTCAAGGAATTATCAAACACAAAAATAAATTCACCCGTATTGTTACCAGGCCTCAAAAGCGGAGGAAAGAATAGTAACACTACAACCTACCATGCATGTCATACAAAGTGATTAAGGAGAGTTGGGCATAGGGACAGTTACCCCATCCTGTAGATATTTTAAACCACAGAAACTTCAACAAACAAACATGGACAGGTCAGCTAAAGGGAATAATTCATTTCAGCATTCAGTGACAGAAGTAAAAATACTAAATATATCAGTGTCAACCCTACACTCTTCGTCCTTCATGTATCTGTATTGGCGGCGTCTCTGAGAAGGTGCTGGGTGATGACATTATAAATTCTGCAGACTTGCGATTGAGGAACTCCTCTCGACTTTCACACCTGCGTGCCAAACAGAGAGGGGAAAACATAATTCTGCATTAGAGGACACAGGGTTTGTTTCCCTTTGTTTATCTGAGGTTTAAATGATCAACACTGGGACTTGATTATTATCATCATTTTCCTTTTTGTTCCCAATGGAGCATGGACCCCCCCTCCCCCATGAAGAAAGCCTGCATAAAGCATTCACGTGCTCCTGCAGTGATGGTTTTTGTAGCATTTTTTTAACATGATGATGTTGCCAGTCTCATACACACCCTCACATTCGTTGCCTTGTACGACATGTCAGAGGAAGTAGTAGTCGCAGTCTTTATTTGTCTCACCAGAGATCCCCTGAAACTACACATGGCTGAGAATCATATAATATATATATATTTACAACTGTAAATATAGTGATATTTTGAAGTGTTGTATGTCATCTGTACAACAAATAAGTTGATTTTATGTGGTGTTAAGTGTAGACATGAGCAAATCTACAGGCCTGTAGATTTAGCATGACTACAAACTGAACGAGCATCTGATTGACAGAGTGGTTAGAGCGCTAATCTCTCATGGCAAAGGTAGGTAAAGGATCCCGTTACACGCCTATTGAGGCATATTGGGAATACGGTGTTAGGCCCGTATTTTCTTGACCATCGGCACACTAGGGGTGATGTGGTCAGCATCACGCCGGCCGTATTAACCTTCCCAGAGTTGTTCTGTTACCCAATTCATGAGGCTGGGTCCAACCCGGAGCCGTTTTGCGGTCTAAATAATCCCACCTCAACTGGGGATCGAACCATGGACCACCGAGCTAGGAAGCCAGTGCACTAACTACTGAGCTACCGCGGCTCCCTCATGGCAAAGGTGCCGGGTTCGAATCACGGTACCGACATGCTCCAGTCTACCCTGCTGTAAATGGGTAACTGACTCTGCTCTTTGAGTTAGGGAAGGAAAAAGGCAGCGAGGAAGGGAACTGGTCACCTCACCTCTCAAAGCTGGACCTAGTTTGGTGAAGTCTTTAACACTTCACTTCCCTATGGCAGTATCTGTTAAGGGACTACCTGACCTCACAAACTGAATGCAGACAAGGAAATCTGATGATAACCAAATGAATGTAACTGGTGGCGGTTTGACACACAATGTTCCACATTCATGGTGTACCAAAACTTCTCCTAGGGTCGAAAGAGTTAATGAATGGTCTTGACACTTCTGTTTTATGGAGTAAAACTTTGATGTTAGTTTTTGCCATCCAAGAAAATATGTTATTGTCCATGAACAAATCAGCGCTACTTTTTAGTTGCCTCTAGGGCAGGGTTGTTTACCTGTGGTTCACTGACACCTTGAGAGCCTGTGAATGGATTGTAGGGGGTCCATATACATAACCTAACATTTAAAATGTAAAATGTTTAATTATGCATTTATATACATTTTTTTCTGAGAAGGGATCCATAGCCTTCACTGGACAATCAAAGAGGTCCATGGCACGCACACACACACGATGTTGAGAAACCTTGCTCTCAAAGTTTTTCATTAACTCTTTAGGGTTAAAAAACGAATTTTTCATTAGTTCTTTAGGGCTAACAAATTATATTTCATTAATTCTTTAGGGTTAAACACATTTTTTTCATTAGTTCTTTAAGGCTAACAAACGAATTTTTCATTAGTTCTTTAGGGATAAGAAACACATTTTCATTAGTTCTTTAGGGCTAACAAACGCATTTTTCATTAGTTCTTTAGGGCTAACAAAGTGATATTTCATTAATGTTTTAGGGCTAACAACAAATTGTTTCATTAGTTCTTTAAGGCTAACAAACGAATTTTTCATTAGTTCTTTAAGGCTAACAAATGGATTTTTCATTAGTTCTTTAGGGCTAAACAAATTTTTTCATTAGTTCTTTAGGGCTAACAAACAAAATTTTCATTAGTTCTTTAGGGTTAACAAACTAATTTTTCATTAGTTCTTTATGGCTAACAACAGAATTTTTCATTAGTTCTTTAGGGCTAACAAAAGAATTTTTCATTAGATCTTAAGGGGTAACAAAAGAATCTTTCACTAGTTAATGAGGACTAACAAACTAATTTTTCATTAGTTCTTTAGGGTTAACAAATTATATTTCATTAATTCTTTAGGGTTAAACAAATTTTTTTCATTAGTTCTTTAAGGCTAACAAACGAATTTTTCATTAGTTCTTTAGGGATAAGAAACACATTTTCATTAGTTCTTTAGGGCTAACAAACGCATTTTTCATTAGTTCTTTAGGGCTAACAAAGTGATATTTCATTAATGTTTTAGGGCTAACAACAAATTGTTTCATTAGTTCTTTAAGGCTAACAAACGAATTTTTCATTAGTTCTTTAAGGCTAACAAATGGATTTTTCATTAGTTCTTTAGGGCTAAACAAATTTTTTCATTAGTTCTTTAGGGCTAACAAACAAAATTTTCATTAGTTCTTTAGGGTTAACAAACTAATTTTTCATTAGTTCTTTATGGCTAACAACAGAATTTTTCATTAGTTCTTTAGGGCTAACAAAAGAATTTTTCATTAGATCTTAAGGGGTAACAAAAGAATCTTTCACTAGTTAATGAGGACTAACAAACTAATTTTTCATTAGTTCTTTAGGGTTAACATATGAATGTTTCATTATGTCTTAAAGGCCAACAAAAGAGTTTTTCATTAGTTCTTTAAGGCTAACAAAAGAATGTTTCATTAGTTCTTTAAGGCTAACAAAAGAATTTTTCATTAGTTCTTTAAGGCTAACAAAAGAATGTTTCATTAGTTCTTTAAGGCTAACAAAAGAATGTTTCATTAGTTCTTTAGGGCTAACAAAAGAATGTTTCATTAGTTCTTCAGGGCTAACAAAAGAATGTTTCATTAGTTCTTTAGGGCTAACAAAAGAATGTTTCATTAGTTCTTTAAGGCTAACAAAAGAATGTTTCATTAGTTCTTCAGGGCTAACAAAAGAAAACTGTTATGTTGCACAGCCCCTCCAAAGCATGTCCTAATTACTTTTTTTCGTTGAGGATTTTGCCTTCTTGTAGCAAGGCATGTTTCTTTTAACCTAGACTGAAGTTGTTCTGTTATATCAGAGCGCAATTGTCATTCAAAAACAAGTGAACTCTGTCAATTCAAGTGCAGTGTTCATAAATTCTAAGCCCCAAAAAGGACTAATAGTGTCTACACCAGTGTTTCTCAACCTTTTTGTGTTCACGGCACACTTTTTAATTTTCTAAAAAATTGCGGCACACCTATCTGACCCCGCGCCTGAAGAAAAAATTACAGTGACACATACTAAATTAAATACACTAATTTGTGGGTACTTTAGAATACAGAAAACTCTCAATTTGATTTTCTTTTAATTGTTTAAAATAATGTTTAAGAATATCTTTTTTTGTTCAAAGCAGTTAATAGCTCCAATTATTGTTGTATGAATTCAAGCTGTAAGATCAATTTTGCATTACATGATCACTAAAAATATACTTCATGTAATAAATTGACAAATTTTTTTGCAGCACACTTAGATAGGCACGGCGGCACACTGGTCTACAAGCTTCGGACCGCCATACCATACTTCCTTCTTCTTTCTCCTTGTTGATCCTAACACAGCGTGGAGCCAGCACTGTAGTTGTTCTTAGAGAGCCTGCACTGACTCATGCGTTTCTTACGGAGCATGGAGTCAACTATTGTCTCCAGGAAGTTTTCACCAAGCATATGCACGCTACTTACAGCAGGGGTTTCCAGGGCAACTGATTTTTACATGATTGGGTTGCCAGCTCTATCAAACCTCGTATTTAATTTCCTAGGTGCTGAGTTGGCCGTTTCTCATGCTCCATCCATACCATACCTGCTATTATACACAGTGTCTCCCTGAGCTTTTGTCACCGGTTCCAAAGTTGCCTTCTCCGATGGACAGCTGCGATCTTTGTCCTTATTGTGGGTCTGACTGCTTATGGACTTGGGCACCATGATGCTGCTGCTGCTGCCAGGCTTGGTAGCGATAAAGCCAGTTAGCTTGTAGTAGTCCAGGAAAGTTCGAGCAAGGTTACGACCTAGTTTCATGTCTGATCTTAAAATCAAGGAAATCTAACATCATGTTTTCTGCTGTCTTCTAACATTTGCTGTGCCCTAACCTGTCTTTGTCCTAACCTGTCTTTGCCCTAACCTGTCTTTGCCCTAACCTGTCTTTGCCCCGCGTAAAGGTCACAGGGTCACTGAAGGGACACAGATAGAATACAACTACTACACACTCAGGCATGTCGTACTAATATGAGGCTGTGCTTAAGGGCTGGCAACTACATCATGTAAAACAAATTGCCATAGAAACCACCTCTGTGTGAGCGTGTGACCAGCAGCAGATGTAGCTTCATACCTTGTAGGGAGCACAAAGAACAACGATAAATGAACACGTCTTTAAAATACAAGAAAAGCAGCTCAAGCCTTTAACTCATCTAAAAAAAAAACAACCTGTCAAAGACACATACAAACGACTAAATGGAACAATCATTACAAACAGCCTCCCGGCAGGAAGCGTGCATTAAAACAGTGGTGGTTTTTGTAGCAATCTGTTGTACATGATGGTTCTGCCATGTCCTCCTCATATTCATCATCATCAGTTGCCATCTCCACAACGAAGGTTGGCTGTAATGGATCTCCAACGTCTTCTGTCTCTTGTCTTGGTGGTGCACTCTGATAGACTCTTTCCTGTCCATCTCTTGATGTTATCTTCCCACTTATAGCGCTGTCTTCCCCTTGCACGTTTGCCTTCAACTCTCCCTCCTGTTATGGTCTTCCTCCTCATATTAGTCACCACTTAAGACATGCCTGAGATAGTAGCAATCCTATTCTGTCTGTGTCTCATCAGAGACCCTCGAGAACCGTACTTTTTCTTGACTGAAAAATGTTGATTTCACATTGTGATTTGGGAGGCAAGTTAAAAAAAAAAAAGCGTTTCTCTCAAATTCTGGAAATTTATTACCAAAACTGAGAACCGTACTTTTTCTTGACAAAAATGCTTGATTTCACGTGACAGGCAAGTCCGCCCTCAGCCCCCCATAGTTGACCCCCCCCCCCCAGATCCGCCCCCAACCCCCCCCCCCCCCCCCCGGATTAAAAAAAAAAAGTTTATAAACCAATAGAACGGAATTGAATCAGTTCTACAAGTTAACGGTACAAAGGAAACAAGGGAAATCGCTGCCGTTGCCTTCTATAACTCAAGATCAGAGTCAGGCACCCTTTTACAGCTGGTTTGACTTGCGTGACACATGTTCCCTTCCTCGCTGCCGTTGCCTTCTCTAACTCAGGATCAGAGTCAGGTACCCATTTACAGCTGGTTATGGAGTGTTAGAGACTTCACCATACTAGGTCCTTCTTCTTCTTCTTCTTTGTTCGCCCTGAAAAGGACGGTGGTTGCGTTGTGTCTGTTTACAACGTAGCTGTGATATCTGCACCTTTCGGTCGACACATCCGACTTCTGCACGGCATTTTTTAGGACCGGGTTTGCCTTCCCATTTCGATCCACACTCGCTCAGCCAGCCTGCACAGCTGCAGACTGTTTCCAGGACCACCACGTGGAGGTGGAGTGCGATCTTGACCAGCTCTGGTTCGCTGGTCCTGACGCAGGCAGTCAAGCTATGAGTCGCTGACTGCGGTCTCTATTGCTGCGTCTTGAGGTCCCATACTAGGTCCAGCATCGAGAGGTGGGGAGACCAGTTTCCTTCCTCGCTGTCTTTTCCTTCCGTAACTCAAAGTTAAGTACCCATTTATAGCTAGGTAGACCCCATCTCTCGATGCTGGACCTAGTATGGTGAAGTCTCTAACACTCCATAACCAGCTGTAAATGGGTACCTGACTCTGATCCTGAGTTAGAGAAGGCAACGGCAGCGAGGAAGGGAACAGGTGTCACGCATCAGTCTAACCAGCTGTAAAAGGGTACCTGACTCTGATCCTGAGTTAGAGAAAGCAACGGCAGCGAGAAAGGGAACAGGTGTCATGCATCAGTCTAACCAGCTGTAAAAGGGTACCTGCCTCTGATCTTGAGTTAGAGAAGGCAACGGCAGCGAGGAAGGGAACAGGCCACCCCACCTCATAAAGCTGGGACCCAGTACATCGAAGTCTATAACACTTCACTCCCCTACGGCAGAATGTGCTACGTGACTACAACCTTACGAACGGCAGGCGTGTTTTAAAAAAAATTCTAAGCAACGGGGTAAGGGGGAGAGGACAATGACACTTTTTCAGTCAAGAAAGAGTACGGTGATCGGTTTGGGTAATAAATATCCACAATTTGATTTAACCGGTGAATAAACGCACAAGAACCTGCTAGTCTTTAATTGCTTATATCTTTTATAGTGTCAGTGCTTTCTCCCTCTCTCTCTCTCTCACCTCTCTGTCTCTTGCTTGTTATAGTAATGAATGCAACTGGTTTGGTTTAAGGACTATCTTCACTGCACACGGACAACTCCATCAGTGCTCCGATCTCCTCACTTAGATCACACAAGGACGATCTCAGCACAGTGCACAAACTCCGTAGCACCAGCGAGAATCCCAATGTGTGTATATAGGAATCACAAATTCTATAAATATTTTTATCTAATTTTTAAATTTTGCCAGGGCAGAGGCCTTAACATAAAGAGTTAATGCACTGTTAATATTAACTATTTACTGTTGAAGATTAAAATGTTGGTACTGTGCAACCACTTCTTCAGTGTTTCTTTTTATACCATACACATTTTAAAACCTTCTTTGATTTTAATAAAAAGGATTATTTTTGTAATTTAATAAACTGGACTGAGGTAGAAACGTGAAAAGGCACTGGCGTTTATTTCTGCACTATGATGAAATAAAGATATTCGCTCATTCATTCGACCCTTCATTCAAAGTCTGTACCACAGCAATTTGTGACCTCTTGCACTCGTGGTATCTGTAGCACTTATATGAAGAAAACAAATAATAAAATCCTCTGCCTCTTCTATAACATCTACAATATTTGAATTCAACCACAACACTCTCCAGAGTGCCAGCTATGTAACTACCCCTGTGAAACAGTTGACCACCATCTCTTTGAGTGCCCAGCACTTGATGATGTTAGGAAAATGCTCCTACCTCCCAGGCCAGATAAGTGAAACACCTTGTACGGAGAAACAAAACAACTTGCAAAAACGTGCAGATATCACTACACGGCATTGGGCCGAAGGGCGAGAGCCCAAGCACCGCTGGATCAACAACAACAGTATTTGAAGGATACAGGCTTCTTCTGTGTACGGCATGGACTGTCCTGTCGTGTTGGTCTGGTAACTGAAAAAGGACACCTCCAAGGTGTAACAGTGAGATTCATCCAAACAGCTGCCCAACGTTCTGTAAGAAGAACAAAATAGTTGCTTATGAAACTAATTAAATGTAATATAAATGCTTATATATATATATATATATATATATATATATATATATATATATATATATATATATATATATATATATATATATATATATATATATATATATATAGAGAGAGAGAGAGAGAGAGAGAGAGAGACAGACAGACAGACAGACAGACAGACAGACAGACAGACAGACAGACAGACAGGTAGATAGATAGAGAGATAGAGAGATAGAGAGATAGATTCTAGAGACGGAGAGAGATCGAGATCATATGAAGATCTCAAAGAATGCTGCTCCGAAGTAAAGATAATAAATCGGGTTACAGAGCAGTCAAATGTATAATAAACTGTGCTACAGAGAGGTTAAAAGTATAACAAATCGCGTGGTCGCGTTATAAACCACAACAAATCGTTCTACACAGACATAAAAAAATTATAACAAATCCTTCTACAGAGACATGAAAAACATAACAAAACGTGCTACACAGATATGAAAACATAAGAAATCGTGCTACACAAACAAAAAAGTATAACGCATGGTGCAACAGAATGGCTAAAAATACAGTGTAACATTTAGTGCTACAGACAGGTCAGAAGTATAACAAATTGTGCAACGAAGAAGTCGAAAGAGCAACATATCGCGCTACAAAGAAGTCAAAAGAATAACAAATAGTGCTACAAAGAGATTAAAAGAATAAGATATAGTGCTTCAAAGAGGTCAAAAGAATAACAAATAGTGTGTCAAGAACCAGTTATCGCGGAGAATACTCCACTGGTTACACCACTGCAGTGTGGATTTGTAATAATAACTAAAGGCTCGTTATTCCAAGAGTATACCACACAACAATGGCTGACAATAGAAATGAACACCTTTAACAGGAACTTCCCTTTAATAATATGCACAATACAATAAGGCCTCACACGGCCATTAAACGCATCAAACACAGTAATGAAATTCCACTGTAAACTTGACTTAGCAGCTTAATCTATCAGCATCATACACGACAGTTCGACTTACACTGAAAACCACTGCAATGAATATCGCTCACCTGAGCGGCAAAATTATGGAAATGACACACTCAAAAATCATCTATCTTTTACCAAACTACGGCCTGTAGATAATACGAACTAGACAATACACTGCTCTAGCATTACAACGTACTTATCCACCTGGTCCGAAATATGGCAAGCACTCAATTAACAGTCCACAATATGAACCACACAGCAATATTGCTGGCAAAGGGAAAACGTCCGTCCTTTCTGGACGCAGGCTAGTTTCTGACTCCCCCAAATCTGCACCTTTTTCCCAACTTCCGGTAGTCACATGACCCACCGGTTCGGCTCACCTCGGCCTCGCCCGGCTGGTTTTTTCGCCGAACACCCGACATAAGATGCGCTGCGAACTAGCGCCGTGACAAGTGCTACAAAGAGGTCAAAAGAATAAGATATAGTGCTACAAAGAGGTCAAAAGAATAACAAAGCTTGCTACAAAAAGCCAAAAAGAACAATGCTATTTCGCTACTATTCGCAGGCGTAGCTAAGTGTCTGTCTCACGTTACCCCTTATCAGGGCTTCATAATGCTAGTAGACAGACACTAGTAGTCCTTTTCATGACTTAGTATTTATCGAGGCTACACGACAGTTCAGAAAGAGCACTAATCTTGTTATTATACTGGCTATTGCACTCTCATACATAGAGGTGGGCAAATCGACACACTCCGCTGTTTCGAGACATTCGGCTCAGTGATTTAAACTGTGTCGACACACTGTTTCGACACAACGGCACTTTTGCCCGTATCGGGGAGAAAGAAGTCTCTAATAGACAGTATACATTACTATACATGAACTGTGTGAGACAAGCTCCTCTGTTTTTTTTTCTTGCGCGCTACTGGCGTGTGTGAAAATCTATGGCATTTCGTGTGACCACAATTCAATATTTTTACACAAGTCTTCATTATGATGAAATAAAACGGAGATATGATGATAGCTGTGCAGTATATGTGAAAATAATAAAAAAGCAACAATAATAATAACAGTAATAATAACACATGATATCAAACTAGAGTAAGCTAGTTTTGGTAGACAATGATTCAAATCCACACCGAGTACACAGATATCAGCAGAGCTAATAAAGTGTCCATTACATTTATACGAACACACGGACACTTTCAACTTTAGCATAGCGCCTAAAACATTGACAACTGCAGCACTGACACAATTTCCAGTGTCTATAACTTCTCAGCAAAAATAATATCACTTGTAAAATCAAGTCATCATAACACATCCCTGAAAAATATGATATGTTTGATATTCCATACTAATGTTCCGGACGGTTGACTCAAATTTTACAAAGGCTCGACCGTGTCAATGAGGTCAAAGCAAGATAGATAAAAATGTACCACTATGTTTAAAACAAAGGAGTCGTTAGTTACACTGTCTCACGGATGACCTAGTTGTTTGTAGTACCTCCTTGACTGAATCGGCACGTCAAAACTGCGAGGCAGACAGGAACTGAAACTGTTTCGAAACAACAAGCAGGCTGTGTTTCGAATCTTTCGGACTCAACGCTGTTTCGAAGCATTGTTTCGACACACACACACAGTAGCCATCTCTACTCATACAACCGACGGACTTCTGTACAGGTTGAAAGTTGTGTGCGACTTTTAGGGACCCACTTTTACCCTTTACTGTATTCATTCAAATTTAGATGAAATGTGAAATGACACAATCGACCGTGTCAATGAGGTCAAAGCAAGATAGATAAAAATGTACCACTATGTTTAAAACAAAGGAGTCGTTAGTTACACTGTCTCACGGATGACCTAGTTGTTTGTAGTACCTCCTTGACTGAATCGGCACGTCAAAACTGCGAGGCAGACAGGAACTGAAACTGTTTCGAAACAACAAGCAGGCTGTGTTTCGAATCTTTCGGACTCAACGCTGTTTCGAAGCATTGTTTCGACACACACACACAGTAGCCATCTCTACTCATACAACCGACGGACTTCTGTACAGGTTGAAAGTTGTGTGCGACTTTTAGGGACCCACTTTTACCCTTTACTGTATTCATTCAAATTTAGATGAAATGTGAAATGACAAAATCGACCGTGTCAATGAGGTCAAAGCAAGATAGATAAAAATGTACCACTATGTTTAAAACAAAGGAGTCGTTAGTTACACTGTCTCACGGATGACCTAGTTGTTTGTAGTACCTCCTTGACTGAATCGGCACGTCAAAACTGCGAGGCAGACAGGAACTGAAACTGTTTCGAAACAACAAGCAGGCTGTGTTTCGAATCTTTCGGACTCAACGCTGTTTCGAAGCATTGTTTCGACACACACACACAGTAGCCATCTCTACTCATACAACCGACGGACTTCTGTACAGGTTGAAAGTTGTGTGCGACTTTTAGGGACCCACTTTTACCCTTTACTGTATTCATTCAAATTTAGATGAAATGTGAAATGACACAATCGACCGTGTCAATGAGGTCAAAGCAAGATAGATAAAAATGTACCACTATGTTTAAAACAAAGGAGTCGTTAGTTACACTGTCTCACGGATGACCTAGTTGTTTGTAGTACCTCCTTGACTGAATCGGCACGTCACCGTTCACCATCCGAAACCCGACTCTCTCATTTCTCAGTTAACTATTTTCCTAACTTTAAATTAAACAAAAATTGTATTTTTTTTTTAGTTATTATATATTTTTATATAAAGCGTCCGATTCGCTAAGCGGTTAGAGAGTTCCGGGATCGGAACCTGGTAGTGTCTCACTCTAGTCTACCAAGCTGTAAATGAGTCCTTGGCTCTGCTCGTGAGTGAGGGGAGGGAAAGGCAGCGAGGAAAGGAACTTGTCACACCACCTCATTAAAAAAAATAAAGCTGGACTCAGTATGGTGAACTCTGAATAGGGCTATCTTTACACTAAAATATATGTGTGTGTGTGTGTATATATATTTAAATCAGCTGTGTCCATGCCGGTTAAAAAAACAAAACAAGAAATTTAAAATGAACCACGAAATGGAGCTGCATGCAAAGTTGAGCTCTCTACCATGAGCAAAACTTTGAGGTTATTAGTGTCAAAGATCCTGAAACGCCACAAATGTATAAATCTCATGTCCAGTTAAATTAAAGAGAATAAAAGGAAAATGCTCACTGCTTGCTGGGCTTTCAGAAAACATAACCTATTCATGAAATAATAATGACAGAGTTACCTCCCTTGTACCGTACAACTAAATGTCACTACCCATCCCATGAGGAGGAAGTAAAAGAAAGGGACAATGTCTTATTTCAGCACTTTGGTGACTTAAAACATCTCCACCATCTAAACTAGCTAACTCTTGTTCAATTATTTACTTTCTATTTGAGCGTAAACTTTCTATTCATGTAAAAATGCTAGATAATTATGAACAATTAATATACTACTGGACAAAAGTTAAGGGCCGCCATTCAGTTTAGATAAGGTTTATATAATTGATTGGCAAACTGTAAAGACAAGTGAAAATGTCATTAAAACTGAGCTCAGAGAAATGTGTATAAATTTCTGTGTGCACTAGGTTAATTTTTTTAAATGTCCAAAAACGGGGTCACTTTAACCCGCACGTGAAAATTGCTATTGTTGTTGCAAAAACTCGTGGTTTTTGCAACACGCCCCACTAGTTCAAAAGGTGAAAAAGTGGGTTGAATTTGAATGCACGTGCAAAATGATCATCGGTAAAGAGTGTTCGTTGGTATGCAATAAATCGGTATGAAAAGTGGTCGAAATGATCACTGCATTAGCCATGCCACCAAGGAGAAGTCTCAGCACTGTAGACCGTGGTTGAGCCATGGCATGGATTCAGGATGGTCAGTCTGTTCGTCATGTTGCAAGACGTTGAGCAGTGTCCCACTCTACCATTCAGAGACTTCTTGAGAGATTTCAAGCTACCGGACATTTGGAAAATCGACCCTGCTCAGGAGGAATTATATAAACCTTGTCTAAACTGAATGGCGGCCCTTAACTTTTGTCCAGTAATATAATTATAAACGGTTAACGGCCATCTGAAAGTAAACCATCATTTAGGTAAACTTCCAGAACTCACACAAATTCTCAATCATAGTTTCCATGCTTTTGGGCTTTCCGAAAGTCGTCTGAATGAGAATATAAATGATGATGACAATGACCCCACTCAAAGTCAGGTACCAATTTACAGCTGGGTAGACTGGAGCGTATGGGTACTGTGATCCGAACCTGGCACCTCTGCAGCGAGAGACCAGAACTCTAACCACTATGTCAATCGGACGCTCAGAGACGGGCATAGCAGTTTATATTTCATTTATCGCCGCAGAAACGATCTAGAGACCACAGATATAGAATCCATATGGTTAGAGGTAAAGCCACAAAATCAAAGACCCATTGTAATAGGATATCTTTATCGAAATTCTAGTGTGGTAACAACATGGATAGATAATGTAATTTCTACAGTCAGAACTATTAGAACCACTATTTGCACAAGTCTGGGAAACTGAGACAACACCAACAGAGTGGAGTAAAGGAATTATTGTCAAATTGCCCAAGAAGGGAGACCTTGCGGACTGCAACAACTGGAGAGGAATTACTCTCCTCTCAGGTCCCAGTAAAATACTAGGCAGGATAATCATCCAGAGAAATTCAAAAGCAGTTGACCATAAACTGAGGAAAGAACAAGCGGGTTTAAGAAAGAACAGAAGATGTGCAGATCATATATTCACCCTCAGGAACATCGTAGAGCAATGCTCAGAATGGCAGAGACAGCTTACTTTGTTGATTTTGAAAAAGCTTTTGACAGCACACACAGGGACAGCCTATGGAAAATACTGAGGGCTTATGGAATTCCCAGCTGCATTGTTTCCATTATAAAAAGCCTCTATTCTAACTTTACATACAGTGTTGGATTGAGTAATCTAACTTTAGAAGTGAAAACAGGAGTACGACAGGGATGCCCCTTATCAGCAACATTATTTTTGACAGCCATAGATTGGGTGATGCGCCAGACAACAGAGAGCAGTCCAAAAGGAATTAGATGGACAACGTTTTCTACACCGGAAGACTTGGAATATGCAGATGTCATTGCACTACTCGCACATTCGCATCAACACATCCAAGAAAAAACCGATATACTGAATACGTATAGGCAGCAGGTTGGTCAGAACATCAATCTGAAGAAGACAGAGGTCATGACACTCAATGTGGGCAATCCTGAGCCAATAACAATAAGGAACCAGAAGTTAGAACAGGCAGACACATTTACTTACCTAGGATGCATAGTAACACCAGACGGCGGAACAAGCAAGGACATTAACAACAGAACGAATAAGGCGAAAACAGCCTTTGCTAGTCTCAACAACATTTGGAAGTCTTCCCAGTACAGCACAAAAACCAAATTAAGACTGTATGAGAGCTGTGTACTTTATGAGCTTCTCTATGGTGCGGAATGCTGGAGAGTTACAGAGAAGGAAATGTCGAAACTGTCCTCCTTCCACACGATCTGCCTAAGGAAAATTCTCCGAATCTTTGAGCCGAATGCCATCAGCAACCAAGAACTGCTTACTCGGAGTAACCAGGAGGACACGCACACGATCATAGCTGGCAGACGCTGGAGTTGGGTTGGCCATGTCCTCAAAAGGGACCCTGATACCATTACAAGAACAGCTATGCTATGGACCCCCGAAGGAAAGCGAAAGAGAGGCCGACCAAAAACAACCTGGCGGAGAACTGTAGAAGCCGAGATGCAAAGAATGAACCAGAGTTGGGGCACTGTACGAAGGATGGCCGCCGACCGAACAAAGTGGAATCAATGTGTTGCTGCCCTACAAGACGCCACCAGGCGTGATGGCCACTGACTGCTTTGACGGTCGGCGGCTATGGATCAAAGAAGAAGACAGTCAATGAAATTATTCTTCTTGGTGATTGCAAGATTGATATGTATAAGCCAAACCAAACATGGACCAACATCACTATATCGTATAACATAAAACAAATAGTCAACAAACCCACCAGGGTAACAAAAACATCATCCACACTGATCGATCACATCTATGTATCCATTATAGAATGCTCCATCTCTACTATTGCTATGAGTGACTGTGACGGTATTGCCTCCCCTGCTTTGCAGTAGTGGTCCAACAGTGGCCAAAACTCAAGAGTATCTAATAGTGGCTTCTAAGGTATCTACCTGCGCACAAGATTACTCTTGGCAGATGCGTATATAGAAGGTTAATTACACTTCTACCACAAAGGAGTATTCACAAGATATTCAGATAAGCGAAAACAATGCTGGCACTTGCTGAGTACGTTAATTCTGGAATCTGCCGACAACTTTTGTGAAGAATTTAAGCAATGGGTTATTCTAGCTCGTTAAGCCCCCACCCCGGAGTTAATCAGTGGAATTATTATTTTAGTATAGCTCTGTTTAGAGTGTGTGTTTAGTAACTTTGACTGAGACAAACATGTAGTACATTTAAAATGATTGAATCGAAGTTAAACTGGTATAATTACAAATAACAAAATTTAATAATCACTTTAAGTTTAACAGTTTAAAAGAAAGGAATAACAGTTAATTACAAAATAAAGTTTTCAGCACTCGGGTGATGGTTTTTGATAAGAGGTTCAAGTGGCAGCATATGGGTTAACTTAGCTGCCAGTGATGATTCTGATCCTCCTCCTCCTGATGAGTTGGTTTTCTGTACACTGCGTTCACTCGTCTCTGGTCATCAAGGTTCGTAGGGTGAAGCTCGTTTCCCAGGAAAGTCTAGGAGAGTCTTCAAAGCTGGTCTTCCGTTTTAAGCGTAACCACTCGTCCCTTCTTGTCCCAGAAATTGTCCTTTTTGCTGGTACCACCAATAACTGGTTATAGAAATAGAAACGAAACGCTCTTCCGAGTATGGCGTTTTCCGACACATAGTTATGTGCCTCCCTCTTCTATTGTATCATCCCATGTCAGAATTTACCCTCGATGAGAATTAAATTTAAACCCTCGGGATAAAACTTCCTTTACATTTAAACGGAATAGCTTTAGCTTTACATTATATTTAAATGAAAAGGTTAAACGTACATATATAATATGTTTTACATTTACATCTCCACTGTTTGAAAAGTGTCCACAATATAAATTCATTTATGTTTCATTTATATTTACACTTGTTGAAAAGTTTGAAACTTCTATTAATTTTAACATGAATATGTTTTTTCGTTTACATTTACACTGAATGAAAAGCTTTGAAACTGTAAGTATTATTCTTAGAATGTACATCATTTCTTTCATCTTTCCCTCCCTGCTCCATAGGGAACCTGGAACTACTTTATGCTTTTAGTTCTCTTTACGAAACTATCAAAAAGCAATCACCAGCCCATGCAGTGGTGATTCATGAATCATCATTCTAGATATTGAGGTTGCCAGCCTCAAATGACTTGGGCGTTCTTTAGCCCTTTTCACACATTAAAATTCACATAGTAATATATATATATATATATATATATATATATATATATATATATATATATATATATATATATATATATATATATATATATATATATATATATATGTTAGTTCACATGTTAGTAATAAAATATAGAATGAAAAATGCACTACTTACGCCAATCTTGGCTCACAGACGTTTTTGCTCAGAGGACTTAAAAAAGGCACTGGCAGCTGCCTTCTTTCACGTGTACTGGGGGTCGTTAATTTTAACTTCAATTCCCTCTGACTCCGTGTCTTTCTTCAGTTTCCTAGTCCCGGTGTTCCTTATTAAAATGTAGAGATTTCCTGTGCTTTGTAAGTCTTATTTGGTTCTCGAATAAAAGGTACGGTTAAAAAAAGGAATTATGAATCTAGTCTTCACTCTGGCGAGCTCTGATGTTGTCTTGGTGAGCGTGAAGTTCACAGTTAAATAAAACTGCTAAATGGTCAGACTATATTCCCTGCCTTCCCACGCCTTCGTTTGTTATGGAGTTAAATAAACGCTCCAATCATATTCAAACAGGTCGGGTGTGGTACTTTCAAAATATTTCCGACATGGAAACATTTTGCAAAGGTCACGTCTCCCATAAATGATAATATGTTGTCCGATGCCCTTGTGCACAAACTTAGAGACAGATTGGGGAACTCACATGACAACATGTGTAAGCTGTAATACTTATTCTTTATTAGAAAGTATAGAACAGTCCCAATTAAGATGGTTTGGCCATGTCTGCAGAATGGGAGAAGATCGGCTACCACGACAAGCATGGGAAACACAGAGCCAAGGATCCAGACCCCCAGGACGACCTAGAGTCCGCTGGGAGGACAACATTAAACAATCTTTGAAGGACCGAGGACTAGAATGGAACCAGGCCAGGAGGAAGACAGCCGATAGGATAGCCTGGCGCTCTCTCTTCCAAACCTCTACACCTCACGGTAGAAGGGGAACGACTAAGTAAGTAAGTATTAGAAAGTAATGTTGTCATAACAAGTCGGCCCGGAAGCGATTATGTCACACTTGTCTGACCACATGTGTCACACAGACAGTAATATCGTTATCTGTCGTATGAGTACGCAAAACTTTGCAAAGGTCACGTCTCCCATAAATGGTAATATGATGTCCGATGCCCTTGTGTACAAACTTACAGACAGATCGGGGAACTCACATGACAAAATGTGTAAGCTGTAATACTTATTCTTTATTAGAAAGTATTGTTGTCATAACAAGTCGGCCCGGAAGCGATTATGTCACACTTGTCTGTCCACATGTGTCATACAGACAGTAATCTCGTTATCTGTCGTATGAGTACGCAAAAAAAACTTTGCAAAGGTCACGTCTCCCATAAATGGTAATATGATGTCCGATGCCCTTGTGTACAAACTTACAGACAGATTGGGGAACTCACATGACAAAATGTGTAAGCTGTAATACTTATTCTTTATTAGAAAGTATTGTTGTCATAACAAGTCGGCCCGGAAGCGATTATGTCACACTTGTCTGTCCACATGTGTCATACAGACAGTAATCTCGTTATCTGTCGTATGAGTACGCAAAACTCCGTGTCTGCCCAGCTGGGTTCCCAAACGAGTCGTCTTATCTGCGGTTAATTCTAAACTATCTTATCTCAGTTGCTCACCGCAAGCCAGGATGACCGGGTAACACACAAGTTACATCACAGAGAGGAAGTGTCGAATGATTTGATAAAATTAAATATCTGCTACTTAGCAGAAAAATAACGAAGAAAGAAATAAAGAAAGGGAGAAAAGTGCGATAATTGACAGCACATAATAAAAATCAGTACCACAAATGTACCGATACTGCCGGAGAGAAACAAAGATCGATAGTGGCCGCCCCGTATTGTTACAGTGGCCACTATCCCATATGTTGCACTTGGGCGAAAAATAGGGTACAAATCTCCAAAAAATAAACACATTAGTTTTCAATATAGAAGTCTAAAAAATTTCTTCAACTGTGAATTATTTTTGAATGGTTTGCGAACTGCACCTCTCGCCACCGTTTACCAACTTCCTGATTCTGACGACGCCATCGCACATTGGACAACGACATTTTATAAGCATGCGCCTACTAAAGAAATCCGCGTGAAAAGACAAATAAAATCTCCATGGATCACACAAGAAGTACTTGATGCTATGAGGTAGAGGGATCCGGCGTATACAAATAAGGACAGCATTACATATCGGACAGTAAGAAATAAAGTACAATGCTTAAGTCGCAGAGAAAAGAAAAAAACTACTTTAGAAATTTAGTTCAAAACAAAACAAACAGTAAAGAGATATGAAAGGCAATCAAGACTTTAGTGAACAAATGAAATTTTCCAGCTCACCTACTCCCAATACGTCACTTACTTGTACAGACTTCAGCAATTATTTTCAGGCAGACATCAACAATATAAAATCCATCCACTATTCCTTCTTCCCCCCTCTGACTTAAGCAAGTTATCTACGTTCTGCGAGAACAAGTGTACTAACACAATTCCACCCGACATCCCTTTTATAACAGTTATAACGATGTTTATAACTATCTTACTGGCCTTAAGAATAATAACTCATCGGTACTTGATGGAATCAGTAATCGAATACTGCGCTATGCTGCACCAGCCATAAGTGATTCACTAACATACATATCATCATCAGCTGCCATCTCCACAACGAAGGTTGGCTTAATGGATCTCCAACGTCTTGTCCTGATGGTGCACTCTTATAGACTCTTTCCTGTCCATCTCTTGAGGTTATCTTCCCACTTATAGCGCTGTCTTCCCCTTGCACGTTTGCCTTCAACTCCCCCTTCTATTATGGTCTTCTGCAAGGTGTTATGCCTTTTTATGTGGCCAAAATATTTTAGCTGCCTAATTTTGATCTCCTTCATTAGTTCTCTTTTCATACCTAGGTTTTCTAGGACCTCCTTATTTGTTGTCTTCTCTTTCCATGAGATGCGCCCCATTATATATCCACATCTCAAGAGTCTCAATTCGTTCTTCCAATTGTTTATTCATTGTCCATGTTTTTACACCATACAGTAGTGCAGAATATTTATAACATTTTATGATTAATTTGTGAGTTAACTATTTAGATGTCAGTATATGTTTCATGTTCTTGAATGTAGCTTTGGCCATTCCTATTCTCTTCTTGATTTATGTTTCACGTCTGCCATCTTCTGTTATTATATTACCAAGATATGAGAAGCTCTTGACTTGTTCCAGGATTTTCTCATTTATGCTTATCTTTAATGTGGGCTTATCGTCTGTTTTGCTAATTATCATAGTCTTTGTTTTCTCAATAGTAATGTCCAATCCATATTCATGACTTATACTGTTCACTTGCTTCACTAGTTCCTGTAAATCATGTTCACTTTCAGCTAACAACACGGTATCATCTGCATATCTAAGGCTGTTTATTGACCTTCCACTGATGTTCAGTCCTGGAATTTCCTGCATCTGTTTGAAAATTTTTTTCGGTGTATAGATTAAACAGGCAGGGGAACAGCACACAACCTTGTCTGACACGCCTTTTTATGTCTATGTATGGTGAATAATTCCTTCCAGATCTTATTGTACCAGTTTGCTCACAATAAAGGTTACCGAGTATTCTTAACATACATATATAATCAATGTATCTGTCACGGCGCTATTTCGCAGTGACGAACAATCAGACTGGCAACGCTGAGTTTTGGCAACACTGGGATAACTACCCGCAAGTCATGTGATTAGCGGAAGCGGGAATTATTAGGCGCCAAGAGAGCATTCTTGCTCTAGCCGCGTCCGAGTGAGGACGTACCGAGTTTTTCCCATTGCCAGCATTCTTGCTGAGAAGAGTATGCCATGAAAGGTGTATTCTAAGTTTGTGCCTTATTGCGGATTAAGTGGCCCATATTGTGTAATTCTAGATTTGTGTATTATCTAGTGGCAGTGTCTACATACCGCAGATTATAAGTTGTCACTAAGTTAAAGGTATTTCGTTGTCATAGATTTTGGACCGCCACAGTGAGCGGTAATCAGTACAGGGCATGTACAGTGCCGCCATATCGTGTTGTATGAGGCTATTAGATAAATTATTCTAGGCAAGTTTCTCTGGCATTGATATATGTATTTCATACGTTTGTTAGCCGTGTGTGGCTATACTGTGTGCGTTTACTCATTAAATGGGAAATACTTGCACAAGGTTTTCATTCCTTATGTCAGCCATTATTGTTGTGGTCGTCTCCTAGAGGAGCGAGCCTGTTGTTATTATCAGTACTAGTAATATTGTTATAAATCCACAGCATACAGTTTGTTTCTGACAGTATCGCAAGGAGTTACTTTCCATCTGCTTTTAAAATCGCTAAAGTATACCCACGTGTCAAACCGGGTTCATATGATAACAGTAACCTTGGTAACTTTAGGCTTATTTCTCTGATATCGTCGCTGTCCAAACCAGTGGAAAAACACATACACAAAACAATTCAACAACTAGTCAATAATGACGTGTTAATTGGCAGTCAGTCGGGGTTTAGACCAACGCACTCGTGCCACACAGCCTTAACATAGATGACAGACAAGTGGCACCTAAACATCAGTAACTATAATATATGTGGGGCTATCTTTGTAGACTTTAAAAAAGCATTTGATATGATAGATCACGTTATTTTAATCAGAAAATTAGAAACAATTAAAGTAAATATTAAGTAAATAAATAAGGGGGCTGCTGTAAAACTGGTTGGGAAATGAATATATGTATTGATAAATAAAACAGTATTGAATCAGTTTTACAAATTAACGGTACACAGGAAACACGGGACGTTTCGGGTTTCACCCTTCATCAGCCACAGTTACAAATAGGCAACAAGGAGAAGAAATATAGACAGGTTAAAGAAAAATACTACAAACACTACTAATACATTAATATATTGTGCCCGTGTCAGTTAAATGCGCAAGTAGTTATATTGATTTTTTTGTTTTCAATCAGAGCTAATCCTTTATATGTTGTTGTTCAAGTGCTACAAGCCTTCCGCCAGAGATGGAGATTCTTGACTTTTGCTAATTTTCCTTTCCAGGTTCGTTCTTACCCTTTATGGTTTAGTGATAAGCAAAACGGCCCCAAAATGACAAGGTATATCCAAAAGAAAAACTGTAACGTTCCAAGAACAGCAATGCAGTAAATTCAACCAGAAGTTTATTGAACGTCATTTGACAAGCACTGGTATTTTCACAATGACATGATCGTTTACTTACGTATAAACAAAATAGTGAGTTATATCCAAAAGAAAAAAACTACTGATCTTCATAATCTTCAAGACGAAACTCGAATCTGGCTTGCCTAACACAACACAATGAATACCTAGCAAACCTCTCCCTTTTCTCGCATTTTTCCCCCTTTTATACAGCTCCTTCTTTTTCCCGCCATGTTACACACGTCTCCCTCATTTTACACACGTCTCGCTCATCTTACACACGTCTCTCTAATTTCGACATTTTGCACACGTCTTTCTGTTTTTTCGACATTTTTCACACGCCTCTCTTTTCCACCTTAACAATTGGGAAAAACCCAAGATCACAACTCTCACTTCACACTTCCCGCGCATAACACCAATTCATTATTGTTTTCTGGGACTACACTACCTTGCCCTCTCAGAGCCGTGAACATTTAATGCTACTGCGTTTTGTGCGAAAACGCCGTATCTGCTTTTAATGTCTGTCATTCTTATATGTAGCATTATAGCACGTATAAATGCTAGTGTAGGCCAGCCGGTCACAATATATATATATATATATATATATATATATATATATATATATATATATATATATAGATAGATAGATAGATAGATATATATATATATATATATATATATATATATATATATATATATATATATATATATATATATATATATGAAATATAACAACACAGGTGCTCATCTTTGGAACAATCTTCACAATGAAAAAAGTACCTACTCATACAATCGTAGACTGTTCAAATACTTTTTGAGTCATTGATTATATGCCGCCCTAACTGATTATGTTTCGAATTATTATCTAATATACTGTATGGTGGGCCTGATTTTTCATTACAATATAATTATTTCTTAATTGTGATCAGATACTGTTAATGTTTTTTGGTTCGGTTTTTGCCTTCTTCTGGCGAGGCGCGTTCCTTTCAACCTATTTGGTTATATCAGAGCGCATTTACCTTCCAAAACATAAAGTCAACTCTGTTGACTGCTAACCCGATCAGCGTTGATAGATACTAAGTAATGAAAAGGACTAACATTATCTATCTGCTAGCATAAAGCTCTAAAAAGGATTCGCCAGCTACGCCAACGCCCGAGCTTGTATTATTGATACTGTTAATGTATGCCGGTAAACTAATTTATAATGTTGCTTTACCCTTAAATTAATACTTTAAGTACGCTGGGGAATGTATGACTGTTGGACCCACGTCTTGTTGTTGCTACTGTTGGTGGTGGATATGTAATTGTTGGGATTGTTTATGTTCTTGAGTCAATCGTGCTAATTTCGCGAATATATTAATTCTGGATGCAGTAAGATGCAAACTCAACGTAGGCACATCAACAAGTGCCAATACTGTGATAGTCCAAACTCGTTAATTGAAAGTTCATACATTGTTTATTGACATCACATCATACGGGACGAAAACACTCAACGTTGACGGTTAATAGATAATTCGACATGATGATTATGGACGCATGTCCTCAATAATAATTCAAATAAATAGTCTCAGAAGAATCCTCCAGCAAATTCTGACTAGGTCTCTGAGTGAATACATCAATAGTCATAAAGGTCATGAAGTAGTCAGTACAAGGTTATTTTGATCACGGTTGACCGTTCCTCAAGGACAAGAGATTCTCATTATACTTGGTAGTATCTAAGATCCCGATCTAAAGAAGTCCTCATCAACAAAACATATTAGAACGTAGGTGCAGGTTCCTACTAAATACCTTCTAGGCATGTAAAGTTACTAAGGCATAGATACTTGAATTACCTCTTGTATTAGCCGTGACTGACCCCAACGGCTTCCTAATAATATATATATATATATCGTAGATCCACGGTAGTTACCGATGATCTCTTTGATAGGCATTTACTGGCATATAAAAATACATCTTCAGCTGTGAATCCATTTCGGTACAGGCTAGTTACCTGATATCGACTAGATGCTCACGACTTTGCAGAACAATCATTATTATTATAATAAATACATACGTGGTTCTTCCAACGAATGAACACTCACGTGGACGACTACCGGCTACGACTGCTAATCCGCAGGACCGGGTCTAAAACATCAATACTTTACTCAAAACACGGGTTTCGAACTCCCAAAGCTTCCTTTGTAGGACTTGGGATTCTTGCTTCTCAAACCCACAGATGACGTCAACTGACTGTCTAGATACACGTGCGGACAGGATAACCCCCTATACGCCTTAGTGCACAACCGTGCGCTAATGAAATTAACTCACCAATAAGACTTACTATCATGTAAGTCGGTGCGTAAAGTTTATTACTGGTAGGACAACATATTAATAATATAAGACTACCTTCATCTATAAAGGAGTGCAGAGGTCTACGAAAAGGGCTCTACAGATTCCTTACCAATCCCCCCAAAAAAATTAATTATATTAATTTTTTTCTTTAATACCGACACTAGAGGTAAGTCAAGTTTACATATTCCTATTTTACCAATATATCATGATAAAAATAATAAAATATGAAATTCCAGTTAACTCAAACAACAAAAGGTATGCATAAAAGCATACACCCACAATTGCACACCTTTGGTACAATGTAGTCAATGAAATGAAATATCATATTAGAAATATTGAATTAAAACAAATGTAAACGCAAATACAAAGAAATGATGAGAAACCAATGAATAAACAGAAAAGTGATGGATATGCATTTAAAATGACAAGTGAAAAAATGAATAAAAATGAAAGAATACAATTTAAACACGTATAAGAACAACGCACTTAACTGTGTGTCTAAGTCCTTTTGAGGTACTAATGAAAGTACTAATGTTAAATTAATGTGCTTAAATACAACTATTGATAAATCCACTTAAATATTGTATAGTTAATTACATTAATCATTATTTTAACTAACTAAGTATCTAAGTTTAATAATCTAATTAATTCATTTATTTCACCCTAATAATGTTATTAATTACTTAAATACCGAAAGTTCCATTTTCCTGTTAGTGAACAGTTTATAATATAACCAATTCAGTTCCACGAAGAAATCAGAGTGGTAGAAATGTTATTTCGGTGAGAAAATATAATCCTTTTCCAACGTTATTATCTTTTCAATGTCATAATTAAGTGAATGTTATTCTCACAAGGATAGTCATATACCTTAAAGTTCCATGTTATTTTGATACATAAGCATTGTAGATTTCACTTGAATGAATGTTAATGACTTATAATCGAGGTATCACACGTAAAAAGTTACACTCGACGAACTGTCAGTGTCCAAGTTCAGTTGTCTTTAGTGCGTAGCTGTTAACTCGATTCATTCGGACATCTTGACAAGATGTCAGCGAGAACATTCTGTGTGCCAGGTATGGATCGAATCGTGAAATTAAATGGTTGTAACGCGATCGCATACCTAGTAGATTTGGCAGATTTTACGTCCTTTGTGTTGAGTGCAGTAAGAGCTTTTTGGTCTGATTCCACAATAAAGTGTGATCCAAGCAGATATCTTTGAAGTTTATTTATTGACCAAACAAGCCCGAGAAGTTCTTTATCTAAAACTGAATAATTCTGTTCAGTTGGAGTTAACTTCCGTGACACATAGAGAACGGGATGCAAGGTGCCATTATATTCTTGTAGTAAGACACTTCCCACGCCGTAATTAGAAGCATCGCTGCGTAATACAAATGGCAAATTCTCGTTAGGTAACCTTAAAACAGGATGATTAGAAAAAAATTTCTTTATGATATCCAACGCGATTTGATGTTCGTTAGACCACCGAATCACGTTAGCTGCACCTTTCCTAAGTAATGAAGAGAAAGGAGCAGTAATGGACGAAAGATGTGGTATAAATTTCCCATAGTATTGTACTAGTCCTAATAGAGATCGCACTTGTTTCTTTGTTTTAGGTGTGGAGATGTTAAGGATTTTGGAAACATTACTGTCCTCTGTGTATAACATACCGCGATCAATACGGTGTCCCAAAAAAGAAATCTCGTGGAAACCCACAAATGCCTTTGATGGCTTAGCAGTTAAATTATGATTTTGTAATGTGGACAGTAATGAGTGTAATCCTTCTAAATGTTCTTCCCATGAGTCACTGAAAAGACAAATGTCGTCTATGTACGCAATGACGTTGGGATGATGAGATAGGATTCGACGCATCATGCGTACGAACGTGGCAGGAGCGTTGACTAACCCGAAAGGCATAAAATTCCATTGGAATAGGCCCCGGGGCGTCGAGAAAGCAGTTAGTGGTTTTGCCCTTTCTGTCAATGGTACTTGCCAATAGCCTTTTGACAGATCAAACTTAGAGAAGAAAGTAGAATGAGATAATTTTACTAATAAATCTTCTAAAAGTGGCAAAGGTTCAGCGTCAAATTGTGTGACTTTATTTAATTTTCTATAGTCTACACATAGACGAATGTTATTATCTTTCTTTCTAATTATCACCATAGATGAAGCATATGGTGACAACGAAGGTTCAATTATGTTTAATCGAAGCATCTCATCTAATTCCTTTTCGACCTTATCTCTAAAGTGCAAAGGTATGGGATATGGACGAATACGGATAGGTGTTTCATCAGTTAGGAGAATATCATGCTGAATAGCTGATGTATGACCTGGAATGTCAGTGAGAACCTTATCATACATTTGAAGTAGTGATGAAACTTGCTGTCGTTGATCAGTCGAAAGAGAAAAAGAAATAGTGACAGCATTCCAGTTTTCCGTGGAATGAAGAGGTACAACTGGTATGGGCAATTGTACATCTTGAAAAGAAGATTCTTCTTCTTGTATAACTGACAGATTAGTATAGTTATGAATGTGAGGAGTAGGATCGTCAGTCGCTTGAAATACTGATTGTAAATAATCAGGACGTGAATAATACTCTTTCAACATGTTAATGTGAAAGGTTTTGTGTTTTCCATTAATATCTACGATGTAGTCGACATCGGATATTCTTGAGATGATCCTAAATGGACCTCTCCATGTGATAAGTAGACGATTATTATGTGAAGGCAGTAAAACAAAAGCCTCGTCACCAGGAATAAGCTGGCGAAGACGTCTATACCGATTTGCAAATAGACGAGCTTTTTCTTTAGACTCTTCGGATGATGCAGTAGCTAACCTACAGGCATCTATTATTCTCTTTCTTAAAGAGATGACATATTCATATGAGGATTGAGTTTCCTCAGGTATATTATCTTCAACCAATAAATCATGGATTAAAGACATAGGTCCGCGTGGTTGTATGCCAAAAACCAACTGGAAGTGGGAAAACCCTGTTGCTTGGTTTTGCACTTCGCGATACGCGAAGAGAGCAGCGGGTAGGACCCTGTCCCACTCCTGAGGGTGATCTTGAGTCATCTTATCCAACAACTGCTTAAGTGTCCTATTCTGTCTCTCAATTAATCCATTCGACATCGCATGGTATATAGAACTGAGAGATCTATCTATACCCAATGTCTTCATAACCTGTGACATGGATTCGGAAATAAACTGGACCCCATGATCTGATAGGATCTTACGCGGAAAACCAATGCGCGAAAAGATCAGCATTAAAGCTTCTGCAACGCTGGCAGATGAGGTGTTTTTAAGAGGTATGGCCTCAGGCCAACGCGTACACATATCGATACAGGTGAGAATATGTGTATGTCCTCTTGCAGATGGCAATATAGGACCAATGATGTCTATTGCCATTTTATCAAATGGTCTAATAGGTATGTCCGCAGCTTGGATAGGAGCATCATGATACGGACCCCTTACTTTAACTTCCTGATATGTCACGCAGGAACGACAATAGAGATTAACATCCCTATGAACGCCAGGCCAATAGAATGCGGATAGCACTCTAGATTTTGTTCGGGAAAAACCCATGTGACCTGCGCATTGTGAATCATGAGCATGTCGTAATATTCTGGGTCTCATAGCAAACGGGACCAGAATTTGTGAACGCACCAATGAATCTGTTTCTCTTATTAATCTAACTAAAATACCTTTTTTTAGAGCAAATTGGTGTCTAGACTTTGCAATTTTGTTGTTATTATTTTTCTTAGTCGCCAATTGAAAAAATCTCTGCAAAGAATTGTCATTCTTTTGTAAATTAGCAAACAGCTCCCTTGAAATAGGAGAATCATCATCATTACTATTATGAACCGTAGGTTCAGAAGTTGATTCACGCGACAATTCAGTAGCTTGCGCTCTGGTAACAACTGCATTTGCAGCATGAATGTGTCGCTTTTCCCATTCATTAATTTGCTCTGGTGTACACTCTTTTATACCGTGTATACAACCAAGTATCACATCGCTAACTGGATTCTGCAGAAGACAGGCATGTATCTTCCCTGAAAAGAAAGGTGTATGTAAGTTAATGATTGCTGTAGGGAAGGTTTCCACAGTTCCCCCAAATGTGACACACTTGACCACGTTGCCTGTGGCCAAGGAGGGGTCGATCAGAGAGTTCCGCACTCCCACCGTGCTGCAGCCTGAGTCAAACAAGACAGAGCAAGGAATAGAGTTGACGTATCCTTTGTTAAATTTTAAACATCCTTTCCCTTGGTGAATTGATGCAGAAGTAGCTGTACAAACTACGGGTAGACTTGGTAAAGTGTGCCCGCATCGCAGCGTCGTGATCGCCTTGGGCTGGAATAGCGTTGAGCATTCTTGACATGTCTTTACCTGTTCTAGATCGATACAAGACATAGCGTTATGTTGATTAACATTAGTATCATTACCTTTGTTAGTTTGTGCTTCAATTGAAGCAACATTTGAATGTTGTCGTGGTCTGCTCGACGATCTATCTCTTCGTCGCGATCGAACCTGATTATTGTCATTAAAATTGCTATAATTACTGTTTCTGCTATCATTAAAATTTGGCTGAGTCCGCCAATGAAAGTTTTCACTGTTGTGATGTTGGCGAAATGACCTATTCATAAATCTATTTCTATTTTCTGGATGATATGATTGAGATCTCCAATGTTGTTTATTATTATTACCTTGATTATATTTAGGATTGTTGTTACTAAAATCTTGAGATCTGTGAGCTTGACCCCATGATACATTAAATGGAGCAGAATGTGAGTATTGTTTCCCCTTTTGAAAATGACCAAAGTTGAAATTATTATTACTTCCCCTTTGAAAATTTCTATCGCTACTTATCGAACGATTTCTAGGGAAATTGTTTTGTTGCATGGCGAAAGCAACGGGTAAATCGTCCTTAAGTTGCGCATTGCTGACATCCATGTTAGGATGAGCGGTGCAGAAATTTTTACAATGTTCTGACATTTCTTTTATGTTACTAGGTTTACGTTCATGTAGGAACGCAAGAAATGCAGGACTTGCTGCTGATAAGACTTTATCGCGAAGTAATAAGTCAAAAATACCCTCATACGATTTCTCTATCTTGGATAGTTCTATCCATCGTTCTAAGGTAAGACGTATTTGCGAAAGAAAATCATCAAAATTCTTGCTAGATTGCGGGAGCATAGACTTGAACCTAAGTCTGTATTGATCCTCTGTCATCTGAAATTTGTTTAGAAGAGCGGCCCTGAGAGCATCGTAATCATTTTTTTCTATAGAGCTAGTAGTGTGATACACAGCCATTGCCTCTCCTGTTAGTAATCTGGATAAGTGGGTGCAATATAATGATTTATCCAAGTTGTACGATCGACATGTAGCCTCAAACCTATCCCAAAAAAATATGACATCGTCGGATGGTGGAGTAAATTTAGGCAATTTGAGATGAATCTCTCTAAAATTCTCATGTCTAGATGAAGACTGGCCTTCCTGAGTCTTTTGCGTATTACATTCACTTGCCAATCTTATTCTATCAAATTCCAATTCGGCAAGTTTCAAATCATGCCGACGTTTCTTTTCATTCTCTTCTGTCTCAAGCTGAAGTCTTCTTGTATTTTGTTCAGCTATTAATCTCCTTTCTTCCATTTCCTTATGTTTAACTTCTATCTCCTTTTGTTTAACTTCCATCTCAATTTTAAGTAGTCTTTCTTTTTCTGCCGTATCTCTTTTAAATTTTTCTTCTGCATCCCATCTTTTCTGTTCTACCTCACGCTGAAATCGTTTATCTTCTAATTCAGCGGCTAATCTCATTTTTTTCTCCTCTTCCTCAGCCTCAGTCCGTTTTTGATCTGCCTCAAATTTCATCTTCTTTTCATTTTCCTCCGTCTCAATCCGTTTTTGATCTGCCTCAAATTTCAAATTCTCCAAACGTAACTTTTCAGCATCCAATCTTTGAGATTTCAACCTTTGAGATTCTTTATATTCTGTCATAGCAAATGATCTAATCTCTTCAGGAGGTATATTAAGCGCCTTAGCCTGCTTAATAAAATAATCTAAGGTAGACATTATTCAAAATTATTCTGAAATATTTCTACATAAAATGTTACTTCACCAAATGGTCTTCGTTCCTGTCCTAGAACGGTAAATTCAAGTCTTATAATAGGCAATTATATCAATAATTAATAAAGTAATTTATACAATGAAATGTTATGAAAGCATTAACGTGACAGACAATAGGCACGATACTGACAAGACACGATAATCACAGACGAGTGAACACAATCGTAGAAATCAAATAAATTAAAAATGTAGAACTAAAATAGGATGTCGTAAAAAATTACGATGACATCTACGATCAGATAACACACAAGACAGTTGACAACACAGTGTATAGACATCGATGTTGTAAGAAACTGAACGACAGTCAGGTTAGAAGGACGCATAATACTAACAAAATACATCATAAAACTAAGTACGAGTAAAATAACTATGAAAACAACAATTAAAACTTGACGGAACAGCTAAACAAATACTATCATAAGAAGCAAGTAGCGATCGGAACTACAGCAAGGTTTCTAGCCTTGAACCGGAATTATCGCTCAATTGAAACTTATAAATCAAAACCTACAGAACATCTGACAAAGAGCCCGAATCGGCTTCGAGATGAACCTCGTTTGTCAGATCGACCTCCCTACCTCCCACGAGAAACATCAAACATAGAACATACAACATGAAACATGAATAAAAAGTAGTGGACATATTACCAAGCCAAGGCACAGCTAAACGTAAAACGGTGTAATGACAACACGACGTTTTTACTTATCTCAACCGGCTAAAAAAAAAATATCCCTCGCATCCAGGACTGCATGTATGAGACATCTATTTGACGAAACATAAAGCCAGAGTCCAATGTCGAAACTTGACAGTTGAAGTCCCTGGGTTGTCCTTGACTTGTGATGACCGTTAGAAGTGCTGCAAGGTCCAGGATGTTGTCGCCTTGAAAGATACCATATTTCTTTTCAACCGAGTTTGAATGAAGGCTTGAGTTCGATTCCGCTAATGAAAACTGGATATTTTCAGAGCACACTGCGCCACCATACTGTTGGACCCACGTCTTGTTGTTGCTACTGTTGGTGGTGGATATGTAATTGTTGGGACTGTTTATGTTCTTGAGTCAATCGTGCTAATTTCGCGAATATATTAATTCTGGATGCAGTAAGATGCAAACTCAACGTAGGCACATCAACAAGTGCCAATACTGTGATAGTCCAAACTCGTTAATTGAAAGTTCATACATTGTTTATTGACATCACATCATACGGGACGAAAACACTCAACGTTGACGGTTAATAGATAATTCGACATGATGATTATGGACGCATGTCCTCAATAATAATTCAAATAAATAGTCTCAGAAGAATCCTCCAGCAAATTCTGACTAGGTCTCTGAGTGAATACATCAATAGTCATAAAGGTCATGAAGTAGTCAGTACAAGGTTATTTTGATCACGGTTGACCTTTCCTCAAGGACAAGAGATTCTCATTATACTTGGTAGTATCTAAGATCCCGATCTAAAGAAGTCCTCATCAACAAAACATATTAGAACGTAGGTGCAGGTTCCTACTAAATACCTTCTAGGCATGTAAAGTTACTAAGGCATAGATACTTGAATTACCTCTTGTATTAGCCGTGACTGACCCCAACGGCTTCCTAATAATATATATATATCGTAGATCCACGGTAGTTACCGATGATCTCTTTGATAGGCATTTACTGGCATATAAAAATACATCTTCAGCTGTGAATCCATTTCGGTACAGGCTAGTTACCTGATATCGACTAGATGCTCACGACTTTGCAGAACAATCATTATTATTATAATAAATACATACGTGGTTCTTCCAACGAATGAACACTCACGTGGACGACTACCGGCTACGACTGCTAATCCGCAGGACCGGGTCTAAAACATCAATACTTTACTCAAAACACGGGTTTCGAACTCCCAAAGCTTCCTTTGTAGGACTTGGGATTCTTGCTTCTCAAACCCACAGATGACGTCAACTGACTGTCTAGATACACGTGCGGACAGGATAACCCCCTATACGCCTTAGTGCACAACCGTGCGCTAATGAAATCAAACTCACCAATAAGACTTACTATCATGTAAGTCGGTGCGTAAAGTTTATTACTGGTAGGACAACATATTAATAATATAAGACTACCTTCATCTATAAAGGAGTGCAGAGGTCTACGAAAAGGGCTCTACAATGACTAACAGTAGTCAAAGATGAGCGAGAAGGACAGAATGCAGGAAGGGACTGCGCCCGATTCTCAACCCTTGGAAAATTAATTTCTTTCGTATCTGTCCGTCTATCTATCTACCTAGTCTGTTTGATTCTGCTCTTGAGCTAGGGAAGGCACAGACAGTGAGGAAGGGAACCGGTTACCTCATAAAGCTGGACCTAGTATTGTGAAGGCTTTAACAATTCACTCCTTATGGCAGTATCTGCTATGGGACTCAAAGCCGCTCACCTTTGGTCAAATCTCTCGCATACACTGGAAACACGCTGTGTTCCTGACTGGTCCCTAGTCGTTCAATAATATTTCACGACTTCGTATAACACGCCACCCTAATCTCATTATGTCTCAAATCGTTGTTTAATTTACTGTCTGAAGGGTTTGAATTTTGTCTATTTGTATGTTAGTATTTTGTTGTTTTTTTTCATTACTTTTGGTTATGTTTTTTTTTTTAAATTTATTTTAAAAACATACTTAAATTTGATTATGATTGGATATTACAAATGTATGATGTTATATTACTTTTATAATGATACATGATGAAAGAGAAAATAAGGACAGAATGTCAGACGGGCCTGCGTGCCCAGTTCTTACCCTTTGAAAATAAAGTTCGTTAGTTCGTTTGTTCATTCATATGACCTTGAAATCCTGGGAAGTTGAAAGGTGGCATTAGAGGTTTGAACAAACAGAACAAGCAAAACGAATTACTTGAAATAATTAAGCAACACTCGAAAGTCAAACCCTATAGGGGACCTAAGACGCGTCAACAGTGAGGAATGCAGTTAGCGACCCATAGCTAGACTGCTTGCGTCAGGGTCAGCGAACTACAGCTGACCAAGACCCTACTCCACCTCCAAGTGGTGGTCCTGGAAACAGGCTGCATCACTGCAGTCTGGCTGAGTGAATAGGGATCGAAGAGGGAAGGCAAACCCGGTCCCAAAAATGCCGTGCTGAAGTCGGATGTGTCGGCCGAAAGGCGCAAATATCGCAGCTTCGCTGTAAAGGGACACAACGCAACAAACGTCCTTTTCAGGACGAACAAAGAAGAAGAAAAAAGGGCCTATAGAAAATAGAAGAGGCGGATCACTATTGTTATGGTAAAACAGAGGTTTGAGCCCGCCACTACAGTCCACAACACCCCAGAAGCTTTCAGATTTACTCTCTAATATATCCACGTGTCCAGTTCCCGGGGGTCTCTGAAGAGACACAGAAAGAACAGGACTACTGCATCATAAGGTATGTCACACAAGGCGACTTAAATGAGGTTGTGCGTGAGGTTGGCAACCTCATCATGTACAACAAATTGCCACAGAAACCACCAAAAGAATATGACTCCTTGGTGCAAACTTCTTGCAAGGGACCAGCTGATGTGGTGGCTCCATGCTCCGTAAGGAACGCAAAGGATGATGATGATGGTATCTATGGTGGCTTACTTACTTAGTCATCCCTCTTCTTCCGTGAGGTGTAGAGGTTTGGAGGAGGGAGCGCCATTATATCCTATCGGCTGTCTTCCTTCTGGCCTGGGTCCATTCTAGTCCTCGATCCTTGTGATGAGTTGTGTTGAATTTTTCTGTCAACTCAGCCTGTCAGTAACACGTTTTGCCTACCTTTGTTTTGTCCACGCCCTATTTTAATTTATTTGATACTTAGATGATTTTGTCGCGCATTTATCTACGTGTCAGTCTTAGCCTTGACCGCGTTACAGAGCGCCCCACACGTGCACCTTTCCTTCTTCTACATTAGTCGACAAAATGTTGTAATTTTATGGGTCGGCTAATGGTTCCCTAGTCGTTTGAAATCGACGAAGGAAATATGACCGCTGGTAGCGCAACGCTTTTCTTGTGCACCGGATCAAGCGAGGTAACATTTGATACCTCTACACTCCATCGTAGAAGAGGAACGACTGAGTAAGTAAGTAAGTTTTAAAACATCACATGTGGGAAAAAAATGGTACCCACTTTGGTGAGTGAACAAAACCTTAAAACTGCCTGCGACAGACAGAATTAAGCGGTGATTCATTTCAAGATGTCATCAATTTAAAGAAAAATATCTTGTGCGATGGACCAAGTAAAGGATAAATATGTTTTGCTAAGCATTTTTTTTTAAATGTACGAAAAATATGATCCTGTTCAAAATGTTATGTTCAACGCCATAAAGTCCTGCGACCTTTCACAGCTGCAGTCTTGTAAAAATTCTAAATACTTTTTCGGATTAAACTTTTGTATGGCGTGCCAGGGACAGGTCACTCGAGCTTCATTCAAAGTTTGACAGTTTAAAATGTACCACAACAGAGGGTCATGAGCAACATTTCAGCTTCCTATGTCATCCATAACCTAATGAACCAAGGGTTCAAAAATTTGAAACATGCAAACAACACTCATATCAAATTTTAATAACAGCTGTTTTTTTTTTTTTTTAAAGATAAGAGGGAATGGATTGGTTTGGTTTGATGGTTTTAAGGACCATCGTAATTGCACACGAACAACTCCATCAGTGCTCCGATCTCCTCTCTTAGATCACGCAAGGAGGACCACAGCACAGTTCACGAACTCCGTAGCACCGGCAAGGATACCAATGTGTATATACAGGAATTATAGATTCTATAAATATTTTTGAGGCGGGTAGTGTTTCCTACTTTTGTAAATTTTGTCTGGGCCGCGGCTATATTGCCTACTCTTTACGATTTCCAACTGCCGAGGGATTTTTAACGTGCGCAACTTGCACACGGGACCTCCTATTTTTTCAACCTTATCCGAGAAGGCTAGGCATCCAATCTCACTACCCAGGAGGAGTATGATATCATTAAGACCCACTGGTTCTGAAAAAAAAAATCAAATATATTCCCTGTATTGGGAACCGAACCCTGTACCTTTAGAGGCGGACGCCATACCTCTTACCCACACCGACCCGAGGGGGTGGAGTATTAAACAAACAGTGGCTTATACGAGTTTTAAAAAAAACATCTAATGTAATGGGGAATGACTTAATGTGGCAGGTTCAGTGTTCCAGTCACAATATGGCTTGTTTCAAACCAGTCAGAATAATAACTCAGTCAGACAGGCGGAGGTTGATTAATTTGATAAGTCGTGTCCGATTAAGCCTTCATATGCTGGCAATGAACAAACAATTGGAAGAAATAGTTGAGTCCTTAGAGATGGGGATACATAGGAGAATGGGGCGTGTCTCATGGAAAGAGGAAAAAAAAAACAAATAAAGAGGTCTTAGAAAATGTAGCAATGAAAAGAGAAATAGTGTAGGTGATCAATATTAGGCAGCTAAAATATTTTGGTCTATATAAAAAGTCGAGCGTTCGATTGACGTAGTGGTTAAAGCGTTGGTCTCTCGCGGCAAAGGTGCCGGGGTGTTGATTCATGGTATCGACACGCTCAAGTCAACGCAGCTGAAAATGGGTACCTGTCATTGCTCTTGAGTTTGGGAAGGAAAAACAAGCGAAGAAGGGAACTGGTCACCCCATCTCGTGATGTTTGACACAGTATAGAGAATTCTCTAACAATTCACTCACCTGCGGCAGTATCTGCTATGGGACTACCTTTACATTTATCTATATAAACAGAAATAACACCTTACTGAAGATAACCACAGAAGGCAGAGCTGAAGGCAAACGTGCAAGGGTAAGACAGCGCTACAAGTGGGAAGATAACATCAAAAGATGAAGATGAAATAGTCAATCATAGTGCTCCATCTGATAAGAGACAGAAGACGTTGGAGATCCATAGTAGCCTACCTTCGTTCTGGAGATATCAGATGATGATGACGATGATGCCGGCTTTGCGTTAATTTTTTTTTTTTTTACAACCCACGAAAAAGTTGCGAGATTTAAAAAAAAACAACAACAGGGAAATGGATTTGACTTTAGTTTTACAAATAGACGACAAACTAGAATGACAGGACGTTTCAGATATCACCCTTCGTCATCCATACACCCAAAAATGAGACATATTTGAGAAATGAAATAGGCTATGAGAAAGTTACAAAGACAAAGATGAGAAATGAAGCTTGGCTATGAGAAAATGACAAAGATAAAGATGAGACATGAAGCTAGGCTATAAGAAAATTACAAAGACAGAGAAATGAAGCTAGGCTGTGATAAAAATTACAAAGACAAAGATGAGAAATCGTCACATAAACTTTGGGTCGATCTTTTTTCCTCTCCGGCAGTATTTAGTTACATTTTTTGGTGTGTACTAAATTACTTGCATTTCCGTGGTCGGCCCTTTTCTTTTCATTTTATCAAGCAGATATTTTGTACTTTCAAATCATCTTACAATCCTCTCAGTGATATGTCATCATGTTTGTTTGTTTACCTGTTCATCCCTGCTGGAAAAGGAGACGGATGACATAATATTAACCGACAATCATGTTGGAAAATTTCGGGTGTGCCCGACATCAGACTACGGATTAGCACTAAAATCGCCCAGCGAATTTGTTTAATCGCTGCTAAGGCTGATGTGCCTTCCTCGACCACATGGGTAAACGAAGAATTTTGTTTGCGCAAGCGACGGGTAGTAAGATTACTCACATGCGCGACACATAGCTGGACAGACATGAATGACATAATCGTTTCCGGTACACCTTGTTACAAAGACATTACTTTATATGAAAGTCTTCTTCTTCTTCTTCCGTCCTTAGCCACAGACCGTCAAAGCAGTCAGTGGCCATTACGCCTAGTGGCGTCTTAGGGCAACAGCAGATAGGTTTCTCCGCCACTGTTTCCCATCACGCCTAGTGGCGTCTTTAGGGCAATGGCAAATCAACCCATCTGCTGTTGTTTCCGTAATCGAAGTGACTGGCAAACGGGTGATCAGCCCGTTGTGTTTATATGAAAGTAATATGAAGTTATTTGTAAACATTGCCGAGAAAGGATCGGATGTTTTCATTCCATATTTGGGAGACATGACATCTGCAGTAACGTGCAGAAATTTCCATGAGGAAATAATTTGTATTTCCCCACAAAACACGCATGTTTGAAACGACTGGCAGACATTTGGAATGAAGGCACCCCCCCCCCCCCCTTCCCTTCCGATTGGAGCCCTGCTTAACATCGTAACAAATAAATGCGGCGGAAGAAAGGCAATATAACCTGACACTTCAGCCAGAGTAGAACACTGTGAAAATTCACTAGCGCCAAGAAGACAACCAGACGTTGCAAGAGTTAAAACTAAGATCAGCTTTCATTTATCGGACCGGACGTGTGAAATTCTTGAGGCCTTAAGAGCCCATGAAAAACACTAACATTATTAAAGAGGAACACCGGAATCTGAGGAAACTGAAACGCAATTCAAAGTGGGAACTAATTGTTAAAGTAACAACACCCCAGACCAAGTGTAAGAGGCCTCTACAAGTGCCTTTATTTCTCTGAGTCAGCAGTCTGTGAGCCTAAAGATTGGCGTAATTTGTACATTTTGAATTCTACAATTTTTCATTATTAACATGTGAACTAATATGTATATAGTGACATGTGAATATTTATATGTGAAAATTGCTAGTGGATGTACAAGTCATTTGAGGCTGGCAACCTCAGTATATAGAATGATGATTTCATGAACCACCACTGCCAGGGCTGGTGACTGCTTTATTGCGAGTTTCTTATAAAGAACCAAAAACAGAGGTAGTCACAAGTTCCATATGAGCAGTAATGTAATGATGAAAGAAATTATGTACATACTTGTTATATTATTAACCTTTTCAACCAGTGTAAATGTAAAACATATTCACTCTAAAGGTAATGAAAGTTTCAACCTTTTCAACCAGTGTAAATGTAAAACATATTCACTCTAAATGTAATGAAAGTTTACAACCTTTTCAACCGATGTAAATGTAAACATGTTCAGACTATATGTGACAGAGTTATATAAATATATTACATGTATCCTCACGTTTTGCTCCGACCTGGTTCCCACCTTTGCTTTCTTATTAGTATGCACGTTTGGTTAAACGCACAACCCCTACACTTCGATATCTGTCTAACTCATAATTTAGTCACGCCTATTTTCATTTCTCTGTCTTACAGGCACTAGGAATGTTTACAAACAGACCTATTAGCTAGTCCAGAGCCGTTAACTGAATTATCACGGGAACGATCAAGGGGAGATAACCACAGTTCGTGATCCCAGGGCCCGTAATTCGCTTCAGTATGAGCCGAGATCAAAAGACGGTTTGCTCGTTGGCCCACGTCTCTGCGTCGGCAGAGGCGTGAAATAAAGCTTTGATTCAGGAATCGACCGCAGATTTTCCCAAGAGATAGCGAATTTCTACATATTTCATATATATATCCCAGCTTTTAAAATCATTTACCTAGTAGCCTCAGAAGTTTCGGAACATCTAGCTTCGAACCCTAGACCATTGTTACAGTGGATTTCTTAGTATTTCGATTGGAGATAGTTTCTTTTTCTGTGTTGCGTACGGGTCACAAACCAAAACCTACCAGCGGCCTGAATCTGTGAGAACGGGTCTAAGTCAAACAGTACCAAAAAACATTCTTATATAAATATTGGGTCTTCGAGGTTGCCCTTTGGGGCCCTCTTGTTTCACCCAGAAAGAGAGAGAGAGTACCAACAAAAGACTATAAGAATAATTGTAACTGGACCTATAGCTATCCAGATTCTTTTTCTATTTTCATGTACACTCAGCCCGCTGTGGCGAAATTATCAAAAATTAACATTTCCCAACTACCGACCACTGTGTTGTGGCGAGGATTTTTATCCCGAGAGATTTACATACCTGACATTCTCTTTAAGCATTGGAATTACGAGCTACTGACACTGTGAACACTAGATCTCGTAATTATTTTCCTACCTGGACTAATTGATGTGACATAAACAGATCCAATTAACAGTAACGAAGTAAGCGTTCCCCAAATAACAGGATTAATCAAACTTTGAGGAGCTGGGGCTTATTTTGCCAAAACACAACCCAAACTTGGATTTGCTGTTTGTACCATGGAGATACGTTCCAGATGTTGTTAATCAACAATTAGGTAAGCGCGACTGAAAGTGGCCACTGTTTGTCTGAAGGGAGAGAAAGAAGGAATGAATAATTCTTCTATTGTATAATCATTGTACTCACTTTGTTGTGCCTTGATTTTGTTTGCTAATACTGTTAATTTTTCTGAATAGATTAATTAGGAACTCTGTTTTTTACAGTATAGTCAAATTCTATACCATAGCGCAAATCTTTTGACCTTTTGGGGGTTACTTAACTTCTTCTTGTGGGATCTTGTCTCAATAGAGGGGATTGCACTTATGGGGTTTATTTCTTTATGAATTCTGTAACCTATGATTTTTTCTATTTTATATTTGATACTGAATGTTGTGAAGTTTTCCTTTATGATAAATAAACTTAACATAAAACTTAATTACCTGTGTTGGTCAGCTCGGCCCAATATCCCTACTCCATTTACTATAGTTTCACGTTTGTGCGTCTGATTGTCGTCACTTATCTGTGTGTGTGTATATGTGAGTGGTTATATGTTAATATATACAGAAAGGTAAACTGTCTGATAAACAAATTTCAGTCCTAAGATAGGCTGGACTAGAGTATCTTCTAAATCCAGGGACAGACTCTACCTTTTCACCATTCACTCGTGAAATCTATTTCTTTACCTTATCTCTCACTGAGTTACCACCTTTTCCAGTTCTATTCAGACGGGACCAGAATCTATCTTAATCACCTATCAAAAATCTACGACACTATAGTGTTAACATTGTCATGTAAAGTTAAGTGTACAACTATTCATTTTAAATGTAAAGATAGTTTTTCGCCCACTGGGATTAAGATTAATTCTCAGAGAGGGTAAAAGTTCTGAAGATGGATGGGATGGTGGAATAGGAAGATAGGGACACATAAGTATGTGTCGGAACATCATCAGACGGGTCTTAGAGACGCGGGACCAGCTTTGCAGTTACTTCCTGATTCTACTTGGAACGTGCTGCAACTCTTAGTTTTGACCAGGAACGTGAGCAATCCTGTCACCTATCTGGAAAGAACCAAAACATCAGTGGGAGCAGATACCTCATTGGCAGCTAAGTAATGAAATAAAACCTGCCAAGTGAAACATCCCCTTATATAATTTCCCATTAACATCATATGATGATGATGATCAATTTTTGTTAAAGAATATTCAATTGTTGAAACCTAATTGATTATTAAATTTGTTACTTATATCTATCCAAATTTAAAGTTGATTTAATCATTTTGAATGTGTTGTATCCGTATGTCTCAGACAATTTCTTAAATACACTCAACTAGAGGTACTAAATAATAATAAGAGGAAATTCGCTGCATTAACTCAGCTGGGGGCTTGAACGAGCTATTTTAAGATTACATAATCCTTCACAAAAGTTGACGGCAGATACTTGAGTTAACGTGCTCAGCCAATGCAGCATTGTTCTCGCGGTTCTGAATATCTAGTGAACAATCCGTAGAGATAGATGCATCATTATCCTTCTAATTACAACTCTGCCAAGAGTAATCTTGTGCGAAGGTAGACACCTTTGAAGACCCACATCAGTTACTCTTGACTATTGGCCACTGTTGGACCACGACTGCAGAACTAAGGGGAGGCAACCCGTGACAGAAATGAAGCTAGGCTATGAGAAAATTACGAAGATAAAGATGAGAAATGAAGGTAGGCTATGAGAAAATTACAAAGACAAAGATGAGAAATGAATCTAGGCTTTGAGTAAAATTATAAAGACAAAGACGAGAAATGAAGCTAGGCTTTGAGAAAATTACAAAGCGCACAAAGAACAGGTGGGAAAGAAATGCAAATAGATACTGTTCAGGGACACAGAAAGATATAAATAAGCTGAGGAAGGGGATTACCCTTCTTCTTCTTCTTCTTGCGATCGCATCTTTGATGTTTACACCGTCAGACGAGTTCTCATGATGAATTCGACTGTTGTTTGAAGTTCCTCTTTAGCTCCATATAGCTTTGAGTTTAGTGTTGAGTCATTGGGCCAGTATATCTTTCTTAACTGGTCATACAGAGGACAATCCTGTAGAACATGCTCAGCAGTTTGTTCGTTTAATCCACATGTGCACAGTGGTGAAGCAGACAATCGTAGCTTGTGCATGTGTTTATTCAGTTTGTTATGCCCTGTCCTGAGGCGAAAAATAGTTATCTGTCCCTGCCGGTCGAGAGTGTGATAGTCGTCTTTGGGTTGGTTCTGTTCTCTTCTGATAGTCTGGATAGCTCTCTTTTTCTCAAAGTATGTGACTTCATTATCTTCTTGTTCACATTCTCCTCCCTTTTTTGCAAGTTTATCTGCCTTTTCATTTCCGGGTACACCACAATGAGATGGTACCCACTGAAGTATGGTTCTCTTTTTGGCAGCTACCTTGTTTAGTTCATTTCTCGGGATTACCCGAAACGTCCCGTTATTCTAGTTTATTGCCCATTGGTAAAACTGGCTCCATATTATTTTACTTTTTTTTTTAAATTTTACTTTCCCTATGTTTTACATCAGTCTCCTTTGATTATTCGCATAATGTTTACAGCCATCATCAGAATATAACATCATCATCGCCATCATCATCACTCTCTCCACCACCACCATCACCACCACCACTACCATCATCCTGTGCCTTCCATATTCTGGATCAAAGCTGTCAAGAATCGACATTCGCCGTTGTGTACAGCTGATTAGCTGCATTCTGGAGACGCTTTAAGCACAACACTAGAAAGCAAAGAGGGCGAAAAGTTAATTAAAACACGCCACAAGCTACTGGACAACCAAACTATAGGGCAAAGTTAATTAAAACACGCCACAAGCTACCAGACAACCAAATTGTAGGGCAGTTAATTAAAACACGCCCCAAGCTAAAGGACAACCAAACTGTAGGGCAACGTTAATTAAAACACGTCACAAGCTACGGACAACCAAACTGTAGGGCAAAGTTAATTAAAACACGCCACAAGCTACCAGACAACCAAACTGTAGGGAAAAGTTAATTAAAACACGCCACAAGCTACCGGACAACCAAACTGTAGGGCAAAGTTAATTAAAACACGCCACAAGCTACCGGATAACCAAACTATAGGGCAAAGTTAATTAAAGGATGCCACAAGCTACGGGACAACCAAACTATAGGGCAAAGTTAATTAAAACACGCCACAAGCTACCGGAGAACCAAAGTGTAGGGCAAAGTTAATTAAAACACGCCACAAGCTACCAGACAACCAAACAGTAGGGCAAAGTTAATAAAACACGCCACAAGCTACCGGATAACCAAACTGTAGGGCAAAGTTAATTAAAACACGCCACAAGCTACCGGACAACCAAACTATATGGCAAAGTTAATTAAAACACGCCACAAGCTAACGGACAACCAAACTGTAGGGCAAAGTTAATTAAAACACGCCACAAGCTACCGGATAACCAAACAGTAGGGCAAAGTTAATTAAAACACGCCACAAGCTACCGGACAACCAAACTGTAGGGCAAAGTTAATTAAAACACGCCACAAGCTACCGGACAGCCAAACTGTAAGGCAAAGTTAACTAAAACACGCCACAAGCTACCGGATAACCAAACTGTAGGGCAAAGTTAATTAAAACACGCCACAAGCTACCGGACAACCAAACTGTAGGGCAAAGTTAATTAAACCACGCCACAAGCGACCGGACAACCAAACTGTAGGGCAAAGTTAATTAAAACACGTCACATGCTACCGGACAAACAAACTGTGAGGCAAAGTTAATTAAAACACGACACAAGCTACCGGACAACCAAACTGTAGGGCAAAGTTAATTAAAACACGTAACAAGCTACCGGACAACCAAACTGTAGGGCAAAGTTAATTAAAACACGCCACCAGCTACCGGGTAACCAAACTGTAGGGCAAAGTTAATTAAAACACGCCACAAGCTACCGAATAACCAAACTGTACGGCACAGTTAAGCAAGCAAGTGATACGACATGATGCGGGATAAACTAAAAAATGGGGATAGCACAGAGATGACACTGGGGACCTAAATTTGGAAACGGAAAGGGGGGGGGGGGGAGAGAAGCAGGTAAACGTTAATAAAGAGACATGACAAGAGCTGAACAACTAAAGTTAAGCAAAAGACACCGAAGGGATTAAGTTAAGCAAATGACACCGAAAGCACAAAATTGAGCAACAGACATCGAAGGGATAAAGTTAATCAACAGACATCGAAGGGATAAAGTTAATCCATAGACATCGAAGGGACAAAGGCTAATCAACAGACATCAAAGGGATAAAGTTGATCAACAGACATCGAAGGGATAAAGTTAATCAACAGACATTGAAGGGACAAAGGCTAATCAACAGACATCAAAGGGATAAAGTTAATCAACAGACATCGAAGGGATAAAGTTAATCAACAGACATCGAAGGGACAAAGGCTAATCAACAGACATCAAAGGGATAAAGTTAATCAACAGACATCGAAGGGATAAAGTTAATCAACAGACATCGAAGGGATAAAGTTAATCAACAGACATCGAAGGAATAAAGTTAATCAACAGACACAGAAGGGATTAAGGTTAAGCTACAGAAGGTGTAAAGTTAAATAATAGACATGGAGGGGCTGGTAAGTTAATCAACAGGCATCGAAGTGACAAAGTTCAGTAACAGACATTGAAGGGACGAGGTTAAAACCCGACAGACGAAGTGATAAAATTAATCAGCAGACGTCACAAAGCACCTAACAGCAAAAAATGTGGGTGGGAAGAAGTTAATTTACAGACACGTCTAGATGCGGGTCAACTTTTCTTCTCGTTTTCGCCCCTTCTGGTGCATCCGGCCACCATTGCAATAGCTCGTACATAATAGCACAGATGTGCTATTGGAACGCCGGTTTCTGCAGCAGCTGTTTATATATTGTGGGATTGCCAGCTCCATGCCCAACCTCATCTTAGTTGCCTGTAACGACATGCCTGGAGGCAGAGGTGGTCCTATTCTTTCTTTATCTCATTACAGACTACTCCTCCCTAACCCCCAGGGACCACACGAGGCACCCTGCACGGGGGCGCCAATATGCAGCCCATGAAAAAAAAAAAAAAACGCCGCAAATATAAGAATAATATTATAAACTTGCCCCGTCTAGTTCCCGGGGGGACTCTGATGAGACAACGACAGAATATGAATACTGCACTGTAAAGATTGCTTGCACACACTGTTACTGTAAAATGTCAGTCTGTAAAGAAGTATCAGTTGTATACTGTAAACCTTCTGTAAAGTGTGGTGTGTTCTCTTTCTTCTGTAAAGCTCCACTATCAATCACTGTAGCATGTTGTTTGTGGTGCCACTACTGTATGTGTCCATGGTAGTGTACAGAGTTGTCGAGATCAGGCATGCTCCAGTCTACCCAGCTGTAAATGGGTAACTCACCCTAGTCCTAAGTTAGGGAAGGCAAAGGCAGCTGTAAACAGTAGTTTCCCTCTAAGGCTCCAGGGGAAGCAGGCCCTAAACTTGGTCACTTCAACCGACGCAGGATGGTGTAGATATGGGTAGAAGTGTAGAGTGTGTTTACCGCGAATGGTGTACTGTTCGTGTTCTGACCAATCTAAACACTCATTCACTTGTGTCTACAAGGCACCAATGCAGACTGCTGGAATCTTTGTTTACACAGTTTATTTGGACGCTCACACTGGGACATAACGAGTAAATCATGGGTATGTTGACATATCAATTTGCAGGCATACATAGTAGATCCTATGTCATGGCACATTCATAAATAATAGGTAGTACATCAATGGCCGCATCCCCTATCTGACTAAGCGCGTCAGTGAAGGCGGATCGGTAAGTAACTAAAGTTGCTTTATATTCACAGTTTATCATATTGTGAAACCACGATAAGGGGTTTCTATCCAAATTGAGAGATCTCCTTGCCACTGTCCGAATAATAAGATACATGCCCCGTTCTTTAGACAGTGATCCAAAAAATGCGAAGACAGGAATGTAACATGGCCGCCTCCCTGAGTTGTCGCTCACTCGCTCACAGGAGGATATATATATATAAGCCAAAGTTAATTTGCAATACATAAGCATAATTTCATAAAGTTCCTCCATACAGATCTACCGTAATCCAGTTACCTCACGTAGACATAATTACAGTATGGAGCCTGTCATCTCCGTCGATACAAATTTGACCCTAGCGTTGCGAAGCACAAAATTCCCGCTAGGCCTAACCGACCTGAGATCATCAAAACAGGGACTGGAATTACCTGGAGTCCGAATCATACATGGTACCGTACATTAGGAAAGTCTCTAACACAACTCTAGTAGAGACACAATCTCCTATAGAAGAAAAACTACTTCGTAAATCATTTTTACTGAAGAATATACCAGCCCTGGAAAAATGCGTACCCGCCATTGTCACGGTACATCGGAACTCATCACGACTAGACAAGACAACTCCTACTTCCGCTAGAGCGGTGTAACAAGAATATAGTCCTGCCTACCCATCCAAAATATACAATATAGGACTGATTCTACTTGTACTAATAATATGTAATACATATGAATTCAGGCCATAAACATAATAAGCAAATTAATCTATTTTCTGGCCCTAAGAAATAGGTACAGACAAGGGTGTCATATCCATGCGCCGAATTAATATCAAGAACGATTACTCCTATAATCAACAGGGTAAAACAATTATGGATTATCTAGCCTTCCCCATAGACAGCATTTTCATACACAAATGAATGAATGTCTATATCTTTTCCATATTAAATAGCCATATCGATTTTTGTAATATGTGCGTCAAAATATGCACGCAACAGATTACCACACCCCTCGGGAAAAAAAAATGGTACATTTTTTTTTTTTGAAATACATCTAGGAGCAACATACAATAGGCTCACAACGCACCCATAACAATGCGCAGATGATAAGCATAAGTTTTCTGACCTTAGAGAAAGTATTTCTCTAAGTATAAATATTTCCAGAGAGGTGTCACCAACGCATACTACAATATTAGCAATGACACAATTTGTACATTAGTTTATACATAAATTTCATCTAAGATATCTTAACATCATGATCATCAAAGACGAAAAAACATTGAAAAATCAGCGGTGAATAAATATCAATGAACCGCTAAGTAGTGTTACAATCAATATATGATATTACATATGTGTACACATTTCAACATAGGAACAACTGTATCAAAGTTGTATAACAGTTATGAATCATGTGGGCATCTAGACAAAATATCTGCCATCACATTTTCTGACCCACGGATAGCTCGCACCGAAAAATGAAATGGCTGCAGAGCAATCGCGTAACGCGTTGATCTCGCGCTCTTCAGATTTTTACTCTGAATAGCCGTAAGAGCTTTCTGGTCAGTTTCCACAATGAAATGCACGCAAGAAGAAATCTTTGCAGTTTAAGGATTGACCAAACCATAGCCAATAATTCACGGTCTAGGACCGAGTAATTCTTCTCTGCGGCATTTAATTTCCGAGAAATATACATCACAGGATGCAGAGTTCCGGAGTACTCTTGCATTAGTGCTGCTCCAATCCCGGTGGATGAAGCGTCACTACGAAGAATAAATGTCTTATCCTTAGAAGGCAATACTAGGATAGGTGAAGTAGAAAACATAGTTTTAACCTTATCCAAAGAGGATTGACATTCTTGAGTCCAGTGGACTACATTAGGAGACCCTTTCTTTAGCAAGGAAGAAAGAGGTGACATAATGGAGGACAGATTCGGAATGAATCGTCCATAAAATTGTATTAGACCTAAGAGACTTCGTACTTGCTTTTTAGTCTTAGGAATAGAAATGTTAAGTATCTTACTTGTATTATGGTCTTCTGTTTTTAGGAACCCATGACCAACACGGTGTCCTAAGAAAGATATTTCGCTAAAACCAATACATGCTTTCGATGGTTTCGCTGTCAGGTTATGCTCGCGTAAGATAGACAATAGTTCATTTATCCCATTATAGTGATCGTTCCAAGTATCACTGAAAAGACAGATGTCATCAAGATACGCAATGACATCTGAGCGATGAGATAGGATTCGACGCATCATGCGTACGAATGTTGCAGGGGCGTTCATAAGACCGAAAGGCATGAAATTCCATTGGAATAGACCCCTAGGCGTCGAAAAAGCAGTAAACGGTTTGGCGTGTTCGGATAATGGAACTTGCCAATATCCCTTAGACAAATCGAGTTTAGTAAAGAAATGAGAATTCGATAGTCTCGTAAGTAGCTCTTCTAGTAAAGGCATAGGTTCAGCATCAAATTTCGTCACTTGGTTCAATTTGCGATAATCCACGCAAAGACGTATGTTATTGTCTTTTTTTCGTACAATAACCATCGGCGAAGAATATGCTGATGTGGATGGTTCAATAATTTTTAACTCTATCATCTCATCCAACTCTTTCTCTACCTGTGCTTGAAAATGTATCGGAATAGGATACGGTCTGACTCTTATAGGACTATGGTCAGTAAGAATAATGTCATGTTGAATGACATCAGTTTGACCAGGAATGTCAGTAAGGACATCCTGAAATTGTTCTAACATAGTAGAAACTTGTTTCTGCTCTCCTGGAGATAATTCTGGAGAAATTGCAACATCTTTCCATGATTCATTAGAGTGAAGAGGAATCATTGGAAAAGGTAAATTTACATCCGAGAAACTCGTTTCCTCATCCTGTATTACTGACAGAGATGAGTACTGTCCATGTTGGACTGGAAAATCGTCCGTTGCCTGGAAAACAGGTTGTAAATAATCAGGACGTTCATGGAATTCCGTGAGCATGTTGATGTGGAAGGTTTTACGCTTCCCATCAATATCGACGATATAGTCAACGTCGGAAACTTTTGATATTATATCGTACGGACCTTTCCAAGAAATAAGAAGTCTATTTTCCCTACAAGGTAGCAAGACGAATGCTTTGTCACCTGGACAAAGTTGTCGCAAGCATCTCTTTTTATTGGCAAATTCCCTTGCCTTCTGTTTCGCAAATTCAGAAGAAGCAGTTGCCAATTTGCATGCTTCAATAATCTTGTGTCTAAGTGCGATGACATATTCATAAGAGGATTTTGTGTCATCGACAATATTATCAGCAGTTATAAGATCATGAAGTAAGGACATAGGACCTCGCGGTTTCGCGCCAAAGACAAGTTCAAAGGGAGAAAATCCTGTATGTTCGTTGGCGACCTCTCTATATGCAAAGAGAGCCGCGGGTAAAACCCTATCCCAATCCTGAGGATGATCTTCTGTTATCTTACCTAGTAGGTTTTTCAGAGTTCTATTCAGACGTTCCACCATCCCATTGGACATAGGATGATAAATACTACTCAGCGATCTCTCTATCTTAAGAGTCGACATTACTTGAGACATGGTATCCGATATGAGTTGGGTACCATGGTCGGATAATATTTCTGCTGGAAACCCAGACGAGAAAATATTAACCAAAGAGCATCTGCGACATCAGCAGTAGTTATGCTCTTTAGAGGAACAGCCTCCGGCCAACGTGTGCACATATCAACACACGTCAAAATAAATTGGTGTCCTCTAGCAGACTTTATCTTAAATGGACCAATGATGTCTATCGCCATTTTTTGAAATGGTCGAATGGGAATGTCTGCAGCCTGAATAGGTGCATCATGGCGTGGACCTCTGGATTTAATCTCTTGACATACTTTACAAGATCGACAATAGATTCGTATGTCCTTATTCACAGCAGGCCAAAAGAAAGATTCAAGAACTCTAGCTTTAGTACGGGAAAAACCCATATGTCCAGCACACTGCGAATCATGAGCGTGCTGTAAGATTTTAACTCTCATATTTTTAGGCACAAGGATTTGAGAATGAATGGACTTAGCGGAGTCTTGTACCATACGTACAAGTACGCCATTCTTCATCGTAATCCATGATTTACGATTTGTATCCTTATTTGGATCACCTTTTGTTGCCAGAGTAAAGAATTTCTTTAGAGTAGGATCATCTTCCTGCTGTTTTATAAAGGAATCATGGGAAATCTCCAAGGGATCATCTTGGATCTGCGCATCATTATCTTCAGAATGTGAAGATTGCGGCATATTAAGAGCTTGAGCCCTAGTGATTACTGCATTAGCAGATTGCATATTAACATTTTCCCAATTAGAAATTTGCTGTGGAGTGCATTCTTTCACTCCATGAATGCGACCGATGATAAGATCAGCGATCGGATTCGGCAAGAGACATGCTTGCACCTCTCCTGTAAAGAAAGGCGTAGCAATATTGATAATGGCAGTGGAGTACTTCTCCAATGTGCCACCAAATGTTACACATTTGACTATATTGCCTGTAGCTCGAGAAGGATTTACGAGTGATTGCCTCACTCCGATGGTAGTGCACCCCGAATCGAAAAGAATTGATACCGGAGTACCATCTATTAGGCCCCTATTAAAGACAAGAGCACCCCTTCCATTATGCGCGATTGACGCATGGAGCGCGGGAAGCGGGTGACCGCAGCTTAAAGTAGAAACTGTGGTTGGATCGAATAATGTTTTGCATTGCGAACACTCAGATGCTCTAGCAAAATCGAAAGCGGAATTTGCTACACTGTTGGAGTCTTTTTTATCATTATTCTGATTATCGGTGTCGTGGAACTCCTGTTGTGCAGAGTTAGCCTGGTAATAAAATTTACCATGTCTTTTGTGTTGTGATCTACCTCGGTTATAATTGTCTCTATAATTATTATTGCCTCTGTTATAACCCCTATTTGGGTTTGAATCATAATATTCATGATCATAATCATCATGCTCATTATATTGAGTATCCCTGTAATATTGGTTTTTTTGTCTCCATGAAGCACTTGGGTAGTTCCTATAGCTACTCCCTTTCCGAGAATTTCTAAAATTATGGGTACCCCTCGCGTGTCGAGGACTATCAGCCCGATTCCAGTTCTTCGAAGAAGAACCCTGATTTGAGTGGTTATCTTGGTTTTGATACTTATTCCAATTAACCTTTTTATCAAATTTATTTTTAGCTCCTTGGAATTTGTGTGAGTAATTCTGATTATATTCTGTTGCCGAAGCAACTGGCATACTCTCTTTAATGTTAGAGTTACTAAGAATCATGTCAGGGTGTGCCGTGGCATACTGGTCACAATATTCTTCCATTTGCTTTAATGTACTAGGTTTACGCTCATGTAAGAACTCTAGGAATGATTTATTTACCGAAGACATGACCTTGTCTCTTAGCAATAAATCCGTAAGACCATCAAATGTTTTCTCTGTTTTGGATAATTCAATCCATCGTGAAAGTGTAATTCGTGCTTTTGAGATGAATTCTGAGAATTCTACACCTACCTCAGGTCTCATTGTTTTAAACAAAAGACGATAACCTTCCTCAGACAGCTGATATCTCTTCATCAAAGCTGCCCTAACAGCATCATAATTATCCTTGTCGGCCTCTTCGACGAAATATAACTTACTCAGAAACTCCCCTTTTAGATTTTCAGACAACTGATTCACATACTGTGATTTGTCAACATTATGAGCTCGACAAGCCCGTTCAAATCTATCAAGCCAGAATGCTATATCATCACTGGCAGAGTTGAACGCTGGTACCTTGACCTTGTACACAAAGGGTTTACCATTACCACTAGATGCCTGATTAACATTACTCATACTTGTCAATTTTAATTTCTCTAACTCAAATTCATGTTCTCTTATTGCTTTTCTCTCTTCAGCTTCTCTATCTAATCTTCTCTGTTCTGCAGCAGCTTCTAATTTCTTCTGTTCTGCAGCAACTTCTAATTTCTTCTGTTCTGCAGCAACTTCTAATTTTTTTTGTTCAGCTGCAGCAGCAGCTTCTAATTTCTTCTGTTCTGCATCAAATCTCCTTTCCTCCACTTGCATCTGCAATTTCTTTAGTTCAGCAGCAGTATCAGCTTCTTTTTCTAATCTTTTTTCTTCAGCTAGAGCTTTCCTCTCTTCTGCAGCTAATGCTTTGTCATATTGAGCAACAGCCCATTGTTCTAAGTCTTTCCCAGTCTTATCAAGGGATTTTCCTTGTGCTATAAAGTAATCTAATGTAGACATTTTGTCTTCTTAAATCAGAAACCTGAAAAAGTAAATAAATTACCTTATTTCACTTTAATGGGATACAAGTCTATACCATAGACTTAGTCTTAGTGAAAACTTGTATGGTTTATAATACCCAATGATAACTTGAGTACCTGTGGACAACAATAACTGTATCTCAAATACTGTGGGAGACAAGCCTTACAAAGGTCTTGTATACCCTAATGTAATCAATGATCACTTGAGTACCTGTGGAAAATAATATTTCCCTTTACCAATCACTTTGGGCGACAAGCCTTATAAATGTCTTGTACATTTTGTTTTATAACAATAACAATCATAAAGTACTGATCTGTACTATAATATAAGTGTATTCCACTATACCTCATATGTCATATGTCAACTAAAGACATTACAAAGGACAAACAAGAAAAGACAATCTGAAAACATTTGCAGAGATCAAATTAAATTAAATAGGAGAAATGAAAAAAAATGATCACAGAATCCGTGATGATAACTGCAATAAGATAACAAGACAAATAACGCCACAGTGTATAAACATAAGGGTGTAAAGAAATCAAAAATAGAAAAGATGAGACCTACAATTATACAAACAAATCAAACAAAACTAAGGAACACAAAATTATTAACAAAAACAACGAAGAAAAGAACACCTCATCACAACTAACAGAAATAGCAGCAAATTGTTGCTAACAAATTTCCAATTAAGAAAATGTGTACCTATAGAATACTAGTACCAGACCAATGTCACTCGGCATACCTTGTACTAGTCACACAGAACATAAACTAATTTAATACATAATAAATAACATAAATGCATATATAATATAATATATGTGTTGTGGATAGAATGTGTTGCAAAGTATGCTCAGATTTAATAAATTAGACTACCACTTTATTGAGTAATAGATTTGCTTTCTAACTATTACACTGTCCAATTTTTTTTGAGCACATTAGAAGATCCACCGATGAAATTTGCACTTTATGTTCAACAATGCTCTTCTATTACAGCAGGATAAACAATCACTGGTTTAGAACACTGACTGTACTGTGCCAAATGTCAACAAGTGCTGACCCAGATATTGCTACACTTGTCAGAACAGGTCAAGCTGACATTGATTGTATAGCTGTCCTATTGGTATTGATGTGGTCAAACAAATGTTCTTGTAACTGTAAAATGTGATTCTCAACACAAGACTGCGTAGGCTGGACCCAGGGATCTGGCTCACCACTGTAAAGTTTGCTTGCACACACTGTTACTGTAAAATGTCAGTCTGTAAAGAAGTATCAGTTGTATACTGTAAAACTTCTGTAAAGTGTGGTGTGTTCTCTTTCTTCTGTAAAGCTCCACTATCAATCACTGTAGCATGTTGTTTGTGGTGCCACTACTGTATGTGTCCATGGTAGTGTACAGAGTTGTCGAGATCAGGCATGCTCCAGTCTACCCAGCTGTAAATGGGTAACTCACCCTAGTCCTAAGTTAGGGAAGGCAAAGGCAGCTGTAAACAGTAGTTTCCCTCTAAGGCTCCAGGGGAAGCAGGCCCTAAACTTGGTCACTTCAACCGACGCAGGATGGTGTAGATATGGGTAGAAGTGTAGAGTGTGTTTACCGCGAATGGTGTACTGTTCGTGTTCTGACCAATCTAAACACTCATTCACTTGTGTCTACAAGGCACCAATGCAGACTGCTGGAATCTTTGTTTACACAGTTTATTTGGACGCTCACACTGGACATAACGAGTAAATCATGGGTATGTTGACATATCAATTTGCAGGCATACATAGTAGATCCTATGTCATGGCACATTCATAAATAATAGGTAGTACATCAATGGCCGCATCCCCTATCTGACTAAGCGCGTCAGTGAAGGCGGATCGGTAAGTAACTAAAGTTGCTTTATATTCACAGTTTATCATATTGTGAAACCACGATAAGGGGTTTCTATCCAAATTGAGATCTCCTTGCCACTGTCCGAATAATAAGATACATGCCCCGTTCTTTAGACAGTGATCCAAAAAATGCGAAGACAGGAATGTAACATGGCCGCCTCCCTGAGTTGTCGCTCACTCGCTCACAGGAGGATATATATATATATAGCCAAAGTTAATTTGCAATACATAAGCATAATTTCATAAAGTTCCTCCATACAGATCTACCGTAATCCAGTTACCTCACGTAGACATAATTACAGTATGGAGCCTGTCATCTCCGTCGATACAAATTTGACCCTAGCGTTGCGAAGCACAAAATTCCCGCTAGGCCTAACCGACCTGAGATCATCAAAACAGGGACTGGAATTACCTGGAGTCCGAATCATACATGGTACCGTACATTAGGAAAGTCTCTAACACAACTCTAGTAGAGACACAATCTCCTATAGAAGAAAAACTACTTCGTAAATCATTTTTACTGAAGAATATACCAGCCCTGGGAAAATGCGTACCCGCCATTGTCACGGTACATCGGAACTCATCACGACTAGACAAGACAACTCCTACTTCCGCTAGAGCGGTGTAACAAGAATATAGTCCTGCCTACCCATCCAAAATATACAATATAGGACTGATTCTACTTGTACTAATAATATGTAATACATATGAATTCAGGCCATAAACATAATAAGCAAATTAATCTATTTTCTGGCCCTAAGAAATAGGTACAGACAAGGGTGTCATATCCATGCGCCGAATTAATATCAAGAACGATTACTCCTATAATCAACAGGGTAAAACAATTATGGATTATCTAGCCTTCCCCATAGACAGCATTTTCATACACAAATGAATGAATGTCTATATCTTTTCCATATTAAATAGCCATATCGATTTTTGTAATATGTGCGTCAAAATATGCACGCAACATGCACCCTCGGGCATGTCGTTACAAGACGACTAATATGAGGTTGTACATGACGCTGGCAACCTCACCATGTAAAAGAAACTACTACAGAAGTCACCACTGCAATAGCACGTGAATGCTTAGTACAGGCTTCCTACAACGGGACCAGCAGCTGTTGTGGCTCCATGCTCCACAAGGAGCGAAAATGAAAATGATTATGACTGCAACTGGTGGCATCAAGTCTATCATGGCAGACGGCAGAAAGTGTGGAACATTCGTTTAGCCAGCTTTCGCGGCGACCGTTTGATTCTTAAAGAGAGACGTATGTGATCTCATATACCCTAAATATATATATATTTTTTCATAATTTAATCTACACCCGGAGTTCTTAGTTTAGTGCTTATCATGCCCTTTTAAGCCACGGATACACAAGTGGAGCCGGGAAAAAAAATTTATTCCGTTTCCTAGGGATGGAATTCGCAATTGTCTGCGATTTGTGAGACTTCTGACAAATTAATCTGGTACATCCCAATCGTGTCCGCACTGGCTCGAACTCGTTCCAATTTGTTTCTCCGGTGCAGACGCCATTCATTTCACTCGCAAGAGTAACAAAATGATTCCCCCTGCCGTTTGGAGCCTGACATATCTCACAGAACATTATTAGTTTTCTTTTGTGTGCCCAGTGTCCATTATGATCGTTTGTTAGCTATCCAGTTTCCAGCAATCAAGGGATACACCGACAGTGAGAGATGGGAACGAGTGTGTTATTCCCATGATAGAGATTGCTACAACCCAATTCTTGCATTACCAGACCTTTTTTATTTTTGATATTTTCTGAATATATAAGGAGTGCGAGAAGAAAACGGGGACAAAATGGTGGAGGAGAATTACGAGACGAAAGAGTATTGGAATGATATGATTCTAGATTTGATCAAAAGTTATAATCCCAAACCTCTTTGCTTTAATCCTCTTTTTCATATCTCTATCCCTGGCTCTTTTTTTGTTTCTTTTTCTCCTGAGCTTCAACCCCACCATCATTTTCCTTTTTGCTGCTTTAAGAGCAAGCAGCCACAACTGAAACTAGCCCCATGCGAAGCCTGCAGCACACATTTGTAGAAAGCCTACAGCACACATTTGTAGAAAGCCTACAGCACACATTTGTAGAAAGCCTACAGCACACATTTGTAGAAAGCCTACAGCACACATTTGTAGAAAGCCTACAGCACACATTTGTAGAAAGCCTACAGCACACATTTGTAGAAAGCCTACAGCACACATTTGTAGAAAGCCTACAGCACACATTTGTAGAAAGCCTACAGCACACATTTGTAGAAAGCCTACACCAAGCATTCTTATGCTCTCGTAGCGGTGGTTTCTGCAGCAATGCGCTTTGCATGGTGAAGTTGCCAGTCTCATGCATAATCTCAAATAAGTAGCCTTGGACTACATGCCTGAAGGAGCGGTAGTTCTATTCTTTGCTTGCCTCACCAGAGTCCCCCGAAAGCTATACGGGGCTCTCCTAGACTCAGGTCAATACAAGTAACACAGAAAACCAAAACATCTCTTCAGCACCATTTGTTGCGGATGTAACGGTATTTGCTTTAGTGCAAATGGCAACTTAAGACATTCTGAGTGTTTGGTTTGGTTTGGTTTGATTATAAGGACCCTCTTCATTTCACACGTACAACTCTATCAGTGCTCAGATCTCCTCCCTTAGATCACACAAGGAGGATTTCAGCACAGTGCACGAACTTCGTAGCACTAGCGAGGATCCCAGTGTCAGTATACAGAAATCATACATTCTAATTCTACAAATATTTTTATGGTGGGTCCGTTTCCTAATTGTTACGTTTTGCCAGGGCAGTGGCCGTATGGACTACTCTCTAAGATTTCCAACTGTTGAGGGATTTTTAACGTGCGCAACTTGCACACATGACCTCTTATTTTTTTCGCCCTTATATGAGAGGGCTAGGCGTCCGATCTCACTAGGCAGGAGATCAGGGGGAGTATGACATCATTAGGAACCACTAGTTCTGACAAAAATGACCATACATTATAATCCCTGTACTGGGAACGAACGAACGAAATCTTTATTTCATCAGGGTAAAGAAATAGGCATAATTGCCTTTTTACATTTCTGCCCTGCAATACAATTTTCAGCGTTTTACAAATTAAAATAAAAATATTAACAACTTCAGACAGGGGCTCTGAACCCGAGGTCTTTAAAATTCAGGGTGTACGCTGAGGTCTTTAAAATTCAGGGTGTACGTCGAGGTCTTTAAAATTCAGGGTGTACGCCGAGGTTTTTAAAATTCAGGGTGTACGCCGAGGTCTTTAAAATTCAGGGTGTACGCCGAGGTCTTTAAAATTCAGGGTGTACGCCGAGGTCTTTAAAATTCAGGGTGTACGCCACATCTCTTAGCCACTCCGACCCCCTGAGCATTAAAATATTTGAAACGCCACAAATATGCCAACCTCGTGATCAGTTAAATAAAAATGTGTAATAAAGGTCTTATTTCACACAAGGAGAAAAATACACAGAGATAATACAAGAGAAAAAGTAAAATCACCGACCTAGGGAGCCAACTCTGTCCATTTGTTTATTCCTCGTCCCTTATCTCTTCCCCTCCCGTCTTTCTCTGGCCACTTCTCTATTTATTATCTCGTTTTCTCCAACATCCTCGCCCTTGCGTATAATACGAAGGAACATGTTTCAGTTCGCATGGCGAAAATCAAAGGAAGGACAATAGCCGCTCATTACGAACTCTTGCATAATGCCTGCGGCCACAACAGACTAATGTCCATGATCGTCCTCGAGTTTCGTGCCTCACGAAAACGACATAATTTTAAGTGTCTTTTGAGAAAAAAAAAAAACACTACATAAAGAAACTCTTTCATTACGGACTCCAAACGTTTCTATTTTATTGAACTGGCTTGCGTCCAACTCCATTCAAACACAACTCAATCAGCTCTCACACGAGAGATAAACATTCATCCCCAAAAAGAAATTAAAAAAAAAAAGATCTACATCAACTCAACAATTCTGTATTATAAAACCAACGAGATGGACAACCGATAGTTTCCTGCACTAGTGATCTGAAGATGAGGAACGAATAAAAACGTTTAGATTACTAGTGTTCTTGGTCTAGCTTGGGCGGTTGGAACGAAATGAGAAAGAAAAACTAATAGCGCGGTAATCCCGCAAAATCTACGATGGCTTGTCCTTCAAATGCAGAAATTACATGTTGCTTGATGTCTAATCACTGCCATTGATGGATGGCACAGGAAGGAGTTTTAACAGGCTGGATAGAGCCGAGTATTGCGTACACAGGATCAAGTGCCACGTGTGCGATTCGCGTGAGTGTATGATTATGTGAGCCAGTGTGTGTGAACGTGTGCGAGTGTGTGCGAGAGATTGTGTAAGTTAATGTATAAACGATGAAGAGGGAATGTTGAGAGTCAATGATGGTGAGAAAGTATTGTGGAAGAGAATGTGAGCGAGAGGGAGAGAGAGAGAGAGAGAGAGAGAGAGAGAATGCACGTGTAAGAGAGAGAGTGTGAAGCGAGTGAAAGATATAATGTGTTAATGAAAGACAGAATGTGTTAATAAGAAAGGCATGTTTTTGTGAATGACAGCGCATGCTCAAGAAATAACTAACAATTAAAAACAATTGTAATAGCAGGGACAAAAAAGTGGTTCCTGTTGTTAACATTAAGCTTCATCAATGACCATGGCGAAACTAAATAAGAAAACAACTATAGAAAAAAAAAACTACGCCTCGCCAAGGACAGTCAAAAAACTAAATCAGGAGACATCTGAAGATAACGTTAAGCCTTACCAAGGACAGCCAAGAAACTAAATCAAGAAACAACTGAAGATAACGTTAAGCCTTACCAAGGACAGCCAAGAAACTAAATCAAGAAACAACTGAAGATAACGTTAATCCATACCAAGGACAGCCAAGAAACTAAATCGAGAAACAACTGAAGATAACGTTAAGCCTTACCAAGGACAGCCAAGAAACTAAATCAAGAAACAACTGAAGATAACGTTAAGCTTTACCAAGGACAGCCAAGGAACTAAATCAAGAAACAACTGAAGATAACGTTAAGCCTTACCAAGGACAGCCAAGAAACTAAATCGAGAAACAACTGAAGATAACGTTAAGCCTTACCAAGGACAGCCAAGAAACTAAATCAAGAAACAACTGAAGATAACGTTAAGCTTTATCAAGGACAGCCAAGGAACTAAATCAAGAAACAACTGAAGATAACGTTAAGCCTTACCAAGGACAGCCAAGAAACTAAATCAAGAAACAACTGAAGATAACGTTAAGCCATACCAAGGACAGCCAAGAAACTAAAACAGGAAAACAGAAAAACGTGACGCATCACCAAGGACAACCAAGAAACTAAAACAGGACAAGACAAAATAGCGACGCCTCATTAAGGACAATCAATAAACTAAATCAGGAAAATATCTGAGGAAAAAACAACGTCTCTTCAAGGGCAGCATAGAAGCTACATAAGGAAACATCAAAGGAAAAAGCTAGGCCTCATCAATGACAGGCAAGAAACTATACAAGGAAGCATCGTAGGAAAACGCTACACTTCACCAAGGTCACTGAAGAAATTAATTAAGAAAGCATCTAAGGAAAACGCTACGCCTCACCAAGGTCAGCTAAGAAACTAAATGATGAAACATCAAAGGAAAATGCTGGGCAGTCAAGAAAGTCAACGATGAAACAACGTAGGAAAACACTACGTTGTCTTCCCTAATGACAGTGAAGAAACTGATTAAGAAAACAACTGTGAAAAACGCTACTCTTCACCAAGGACAGCCAAGAAACTAAAAAAAGGAAACGAGAAAAACGCTACACTTCACCAAGAACAGTCAAGAAACTAAAAACGGGAAACGAGAAAAACGCTACGCCTCACCAAGGATAGCCAAGAATCATCTGTAGAAAACAGCATTACAAGAATACAACTAGCAAATGTCAGGTGACAACAGACAACATTTATTGGCTATTAGAAGCAGTGGAGGACAGAAAGGGAGAACACAGAATACACGACAAGATCGTTGGGAAGAACAGTAAGGAACGGAACAACTCGAACGTTCTCAAGAAAATAGTAGTGTTAGAATGTGATCGTCGACCTGAACATGCATGATATATGATGATGATGTGGCTTATTATCATCATTACCCTTCAGCTCGCCAAGAAGCATAGGCCTACGACCAATTTGTGCCAAGTTCTCCTATCCTGTGCCATCCGGTCAAGATCTTTCCACGTATTCGTTATACCTTTAATTTGTGTATCCAGTTATCTTCTCCATGTGTTCTTCAGTCTCCCTCTGCATCTCTTACCCTGGGGATTCCAGAATAAGGACTGCACTGTAATGGTATCAACAGATTTCCTCAAAATGTTTCCTACCCATCGCCAGCGTTTTTTTTCTCTCATTTCTTGTTCCGCTGGCACCTGTCTGGTTCTTGTCATCAGTTCCACACTGGTGACCTTGTCTTATCGCTTCACTACTATTCTATGCTAGTACCGATTTATGAAAGTCTGTTACTTCTTGGTTATTTTTTTTTTTTTTTTTCGTTATTCTCCATATCAATCGTATAGTCTCGCATTTTTGCTGCCGTCTGTGCAATCTTTCTTTGTTCCTTTAGTGTACGATCATTCCAGGTACCAAATTTGCAGATTTTCCTGGAAGAAAAGAGGTCGGCCAACTTAACGTTTTTCTCTGTACTACGTTATGAAGCTCTTTAACACAGAATCTTTTATCGTCTTGAATGATCGAGCAGAATTTAAATTGTTAATTTTTCTTGACTAGTTCATAACCGTATTTGCTGATGTTTTGTGGCCTAATGTGTCTACAAGATGGGGTACCCGGCTCAGTGTCAAGCCTTCTGTAGAAGACTTTTACGACACGCTTGGTAGGTTTCAGTGATACTATTCTTTGCTCGCTGTTTCCGGCTCTGGTAAGACACGGGCGCTGACAATGTGTAACAGGAGATAATGGCAAGCTGTGACCCGCGATGAATCGAAAAAAAAGGTGCTGGTAGTGGTCGGGTGGCGATTAAATGTTAAAACAGAGATCGTCTGGCCGATGTACTCTTTATATAAAGCCAGTACTCAAGCATTGTCTTGTCCTACTTCTCTCAGAACAGTTACAGCTAACATCGTTTATTAGTGTGCGAGATGGCTGGAAACGTTATCAAGCAAACAACGCCATAAATCGGTAAAATCAAGTCACAATGACACAACATTGGGGCCAATCGCTCGCGAAGGCTCCCGCTGTCATTGGGTATGCATGGATTCCGTAACCTCTTGAACTCAGGCTTCCAGTTATGATTTGCGCAGATTCAAGATAAGGCCGAGTAGACCCCCGGCTTATTCAGTGCTCTGATCTCTTAAGATACTTGTGCTGAATCTTCAATTCTTCCCTCATTCTTTAGCGATGTCTCTCGCATCCTAAATTTCTGCAATTCTCTCAGACCTATTTCTAAGTTGTGAATCTATCCTTCGGCGCGTAACTGGTGTTGCGCTGTTAATTTTTATTCTGTACATAATTTCTTCGTCTCTTAATTAATGATAAAGCCTCTATTCACAAAGTCTATCTCCAAGCAAATGAACTCACCTGGGTTCAGAAAAATGATAAACGAAACAACATTAAAGAACACACAGATTCAAATGTTTGGGCACAATGATTACATCAAGGTTGGCCACATCCTCAGAAGATACCCTGACACCATCACCAGAACTGCCATGCTATGGACTCCAGAAGGAAAGCGACCCACTGTAAAAAATATTTATAGAATGTGTGATTCCTATGTACACACATTGGGATTCTCGCCGGTGCTACGGAGTTTGTGCACTGAGCTGAGATCCTCCTTGTGTGATCGGAGCACTGATGGAGTTTGTGACAAAACGTCTGAACATGCTCTTTTCTGTGATCTCTCACACCTTCAGCCCTCCGACAGTATCCTTTCTTGTTCTTCATTATTTTCACTCATCTCTTTTATTTGGCATAAATCATGCCTTTTCATTTGTATTTTCACAATTTTACTCTATGCTGGACATAGCATGGTGAAGTCTCTAACACGCCACCCCTATGGCAGTATTTGCCACGGGAGTAATTCTTATCTTATTGTGTCACATTCACGCTTCACGAAGACGTGTTAAGTTACGCCAGGTTATTAGACGGTCAGCGACAATATTTTATCCCAATATCGGTCTGACCATCTTTTCCAGCGGCGGGGCTTTTTTATCCAAGGAGTGTTGAACAGAACCAGAGTTGTTTGTCTGACGAAACACATGATATAAGCGCTTCCAGGTCATCCTTGATACACCAACATTACTGTCTGTGTGACACATGTGGGCAGACAAATGTGATATAATTGCTTCCTGTCCTTGGTTAAATATTAATCATGGATTTATTACATTTTAGAAATTCTTCTTATTTTCTTCTTTGGTCCATGGCCGCCGACCGTCAAAGCAGTCAGTGGCCATCACGCCTGGTGGCGTCTTGTAGGGCAACAACAAATTGATTCCACATTGCTCGGTCGGCGGCCATCCTTCGTACAGTGCCCCAACTCTGGTTCATTCTTGCATCTCAGCCTCCACAGTCCTCCGCCAAGTTGTTTTTGGTCGGCCTCTCTTTCGTTTTCCTTCAGGGGTCCATAGCTTAGCTGTTCTTGTGATGGCATCGGGGTCTCTTCTGAGGACATGGCCAACCCAGCTCCAGCGTCTGCCAACTATGATGGTGTGCATGTCCTCTTGCTTGCTCCGAGTAAGCAGATCTTGGTTGGTGATGATATTCGGCCAAAAGATTCGGAGAATTTTTCTTAGGCATGTTGTGTGAAAAGAGGACAATTTCGACATTTCCTTCTCTGTAACTCTCCAGCTCTCCGCGCCATAGAGAAGCACAGAAAGCACACAGCTCTGATATAATCCTAATTTTGTGCTTGTGCTGTACTGAGAGGACTTCCAGATGTTGTTTAGACTAAAAAAGGCTGTTCTTGCTTTGTTCATTCTGTTGTTGATGTCTTTGCTTGCTCCGCCTTCTGGTGTTACTATGCATCCTAGGTATGTGAAGGCATCTGTCTGTTCCAGTTGCTGATTCCTTACTGATATGGGCTCAGGGTTGCTCACATTGAGCGTCATGACCTCTGTCTTCTTTAGGTTGATGTTCAAGCCCACCTGCTGGCTAAACTTATTAAGTCTATCCGTTTTTTCCTGGATGTGTTGATGTGAATGTGCTAGCAGTGCAATGTCATCTGCATATTCCAGATCTTCCAATGTAGAAAATGTAGTCCATCTTATTCCTCTTGGATTGCCCTCTGTTGTCTGGCGCATCACCCAGTCTATGACTGTTAAAAATAGAGTGGTTGATAAGGGGCATCCCTGTCCTACTCCTGTCTTCACTTCAAAGGTTAGGCTGCTCTGCCCAATGCTGCACGTAAAGTTGGCATAAAGGCTTGTTATGATTGACACTATGCAGCTTGGAATTCCATAAGCCCTCAGTATTTTCCATAAACTGTCCCTATGTATACTGTCAAAAGCCTTTTCAAAATCAACGAAATTAATGTACAACTGTCTTTGCCATTCTGAGCACTGCTCTATAATGTTCCTGAGGGTAAATATATGATCTACACATCTTCTGTTCTTTCTAAATCCTGCTTGTTCTTTCCTCAGTTTGTGGTCTACTGCTTTTCAGCCTTATATACAACTGTACAATATGGACAATGAGCTAGCTAAAATAGTAAGTTTCCTGAAAAAGGGCTAGCTGCAGTGGCGTATCCATGCACCATTAGGAGTAAAAGGAAAAAAGAATGAATGCACCAGACAGGCAGACATATAGACAAACGGACAGACAGATAATAAAACTGAGTGAAAAAAGTTAACACACAACAACAAACAAAAAAAAGACCTAATCCTAAATTATGACGACACAAGTCAAAGAACTCCCAGAAGCGTAAGCACAGACCATGATTTTCAAGATTTGGCTCAATATAACCTGTCAGTCAGACAAGATGGCTATTAGTCCAAGGTCAGTCAGGCCTCAGAAATCACAACATCCAAGATGACAGGAGAAAGATTGGCCATGATTTAACAAAACCATTGGAAAGAAGGATAAAGTAGAGGGAAAAATCCAATCTTTGCTGTAGATTCGCCGAAAGCCACGAAAATTGAAAAGATCTGGTCTGAATAATAATACATAAAGCTATTTACGAGGGTATTCAGTCTTTCATAATTGTATTCTCTTTACCATTTATTCTATCAGGGAGTGGAAAGAATGAGATATAAATGACTTGATTACATGAGATAAAATGAAAAAATAAAATACATTTAGAGAATTAGAAACGATTGAGAACACCTTGTTGCTGGCGTAAATCATGGCTCGTTGAAGAAACCATGGCCACATGTTCAACGTGATTAGGTAACTGAATTAAGCTCCAAAACGCCTTGAGAGCGAACGAAAGTCCGTACACAGCTAATGTTCGTAGTCTTTTACTCATATCTGATTTTCCTGATCAGTTCGGATAAAACCTTAACGCAGTAAATAAATGTCTGAGATGCAGGGGCGGACTGAGCGGTCGTCCAACTAGGCAGTGCCCGATGACGCACAGCAGTAGGGAGCTCACTCTCCTCTAGCCTTCATCAAAATAGAAACATGTTATGTTAAGTTATGTGTGAGTTTCGTGCATTCGAATTATATACATAGTTGTGAAACACTCTGTATTATGCGTGTAAGTAGATTTGTTAACAGTACAGTACAGTCCATAATAGTGTCAAATGGCACCTCTTTTCTGGCTGTCATTTTGAGCGCACCGCTCCCTCGCACCCACTTAGTACGCCACAGCTGGTAACCAGTGTATCAGCAAATGTCTGTTGCTATGACGAAGATAAACAAACACTACCGAAAGCGATTCAGCAGATGTTTCCCATCATAATGATTATCATTACTTCTATGCTCCTGGCGGAGCACAGACCTTCAACAAATACAAGGGGATTGACATAAGTCTTGGGCCTGACCATGAATGACATGTCACAGAGAGCTGAAATTTTGTATAGTGTTTATTCCTTTTCAATATAGCCACCGTCTGAATTGACACACTTCAGCCATCTATGCTTGACCTTGAAAAGACCTTGGGAGTAGAACACCCCATTTTTCAAACTAAACCAGTCATCACATGCCAGTATAACCTCTTCATCACTGTCAAAATGATTTCCTTTTAGCTGTTTTTTAAGACTTGGGAATAGAAAAAAATCTGATGGAGCCAAATCTGGAGAATATGGTGGGTGTGAAAGAATTTCAATATTCAAATCGTTGGCTGCTAGCTGCACAAGCCGTGCTTTGTGAGAGGGCGCGTTGTCTTGAAGCAAAGGAAGATTTTGAGTGCGCGTTATCCCTTGTTTCCTGGTCACAACCTTTCTTAGTTTGGTGAGACCATCTGCATAGTACTGTCCATTAACTGTGTTGCCACGAGGCAGATAATCTTTCAAAAGGACACCTTTGCCGTCCCAAAAAACAGTCAGCATCACTTTTCCTGCAGATTTCTGCGCTCTCGGCTTGATAGGTGTTGGGGAGCCTGGGGTTTTCCATTGCATGCTGGCAATTTTGGATTCGGGGTCATAATGGTGTACCCAAGTCTCATCTTCTGTCACCATGGTCTCCAAAAAATTTTTTGACTGACACTTTTTGAGCAACTGTTGACAGCAATTTACCCTCGTTTGCTTCTGTTCACGTGTCAACAGTCGCGGAACCCAGCGTGCACACACTTTTCTCATGTTCAGTCTGTTGTGTAAAATTCTATAAACTGTTCTTTCATTTAGTTTTACTCTACTAGCTATCTCCACAATTGTCATTTTTCGATCCTGGTCAATGATTTTCTTCACTCTTGTTGCATTTTCATCGTTGTACTCTGAGGCCGGTCTACCAGATCTTGGCAGATCAGCAACATTTGAGCGGCCGCACTTAAACTGTTGACACCAGTTTTTTTTACCGAAGTATATGAAGGACAAGAATCACAAAACACTTGTTCCATCTCCCTGTGTATTTCTCCCCTGAAACAAGAAATTGTATTTTTTGGTCGATCCGGTCAAATAGGGTACATTGGGCGCCGTGCAACCGTAGGCGTGGAAAAACCCATTGGAAGGAAACAAACTGCGTACACTCTGATTTTTTCTTTCACTCTTGTTGCCATTTTCATCCTTGAGGGCCGGTCTACCAGATCTTGGCAGATCAGCAACATTTGAGCGGCCGCACTTAAACTGTTGACACCAGTTTTTTACCGAAGTATATGAAGGACAAGAATCACGAAACACTGGTTCCATCTCCCTGTGTATTTCTGTAGGTGTTTTCCCCTGAAACATCAGAAATTTTATCACAGCTCTGGCCTCCTTCTTTTCCATTTTTTTGTCAAATCTTTGGAGCAGCAGATCCGGTCAATAGGGTACATTGCGCCGTGCACCGTAGCGGGAAAACCCATTGAAGAAACAAACGCGTACTTCACACATTCAGTGCAAATATGATGAACTTTAAATGTGCCAAGTTTCATCTTCTTCCTGTGACTCCTTCATGGTCAGGCCTGTAGCGGGAGGTTATTTAAAATTTATTTATTATGTAAGAGTATGCCAGTAAAGAGTTCTGACCTTACAAGTAATACCCCAGTCTTAGAAATAAGCACTGGTGTATTGTTATCATAACAATAGTCAGACTGTGAAAACCCTGGCCCAGTTGGTAAGAAGTAGTACCAGGATTTAAGGTGTCTCCTCCCTGTGACTATCTTATGATTACTTATATGCTAGGGGATAAGTAAAATGTACATTCACTGAACCCACAAAATGGAAGAAGTGAATAAATCCTCAGGTACAGTTAAAATAGTTTAATAATTACACTAATATTCTATTTCTACTAGTTGGAAAAGAGCATATACAGATATATATAAAAGTATTCACACAATTACTATTATGGTCTGTTTATACTTCAAGATCTTAAATAATAAAGTTACTGAAATCACTGTTATTAGTCCTTTGAATTTAAGGATAACTGTCATCAGTTGACTGAGTTTCTGTATGGTTACTTATTGTTTTCAACTATTGGCTGTTTCACATGTATAGGTGGTCAGTGTCAAACAGGACACTTATCTTTCCAACTTGATACTGCTGAAACTGTCCTTTGCTGATATCAGACTTGGTAGGCCCAACAGTAGGGATGCCAATGACCAGTTGAAGTTCACTCTTTGGGGTCCTGCACTTTGGTGGGATTGCCTCGGATGAACTACACCGGCTTCTGATACTGGACAGTCTGGTTTGAGTTATTTCATGGAACCTGCAACATATCAGCCTTGGCTAGTATCTGGCTAGACTTGTAGTTGACTAGCACAGATGTCAGACCAGTCAGTCATCAGATGTCACCGTTATACAATCATAGTAAGTAAGGACATCATTTCAGTGATATAGCATTAATATTAACATTTCAATTAAGTGTAACTGACTAGCACATAAGTCAGACAAGTCAGTCATCAGGTGTCAAAGTTATACAGTCATAGCAAGTAACATCAGTTCAATGATATAGAATTAATATTAACATATCAGTAATAAACATCATCTGGTTTATTCCGCTCCTATACATCCCTTCATATTCTATAACTTGATCCTTCCAAATCATATCAAGTACGAATTCAAATACTGATGCTATCCTTAGCATCTACACAAAAGTAATACATAAATAAAGATAGTGAGTGACCACGTGATCAGGTTGCTTTCTACTGAAACTGGCTGTAGAACACTCCAGTTTACTAGCTGTAAATGGGTACGAAGTTGTGCGCTCGAACTAGGGAAGGCAAAGGCATCGAGGAAGGGGACTAGTCACCTTAACCTCGTAAACTGGGATCTTCCATGATGAAGTTTCTAACACTTCATTTCCCTATGACAATCTCTGCCATGGGACTGCCTTTATCTTCGTAAGCGATAAAGCAATATGATAAATATAACTTCATTAGGCCGTGGGGCTATTTGTGATTACTTTTTGTACAAGCAACACTCATCCATAATGCACATGAATAAATCATATTAAAATAATAATACGTTATATCAATGAATATTATACAGGCATATTTTGTGAATTCTGTATGAACCTGAAATAACAAATATTATACACGGTAGTTATCATAATTTCGCTTACCCTCAGACTTCAGATACTGGACTTAAAAATGTTTCTGGCGATCCGCTCACAATTCATGGGTCGTGGCGAAACTCTGCCTCCAGTCTGTCTGAACCCTCTTTCGTTGTCTGTAGCTCAGTTTACCGATACGCTTTAAATACGTATAGCGCGGACGTATCGGAGAGTACCGACGTCACAGCTTAAACCTAAGCCTGAAAAATCCTTCCCGAACAGTGATTTCGGCCGAACTGTGCGTCGACTGAAATTTTGCCTTTATCATTCTCGGCATATATATAATATCCATATAGTTCCATCTTATCTAGTTTTATACAGCTGATAAAACTCTATCTTCCTATCCATGTAATTTCCCAAACTGTTATTTGTTGATTTTAATATTTAGAACAGAAGTGGGTTTACATGCTTTTAGCGTAACTGTGGGCAGCCGAAATACGCATATATCTCCGTAAATGAGAACTTCCTATCGTTCCATCTTATATGCAGTTATCCACCATCCTTCCCTGTACTGAAATGTAAAATCCTTTTCATACGGATTCCCTTCTGTTTTTATTTATCGTTGGCGATTTCCTCTGTCCGATACACATTTCGTTTTTTGATTTCGATCGTTGGGTTTATAAATCGAACTTTGCAATGACTTGAAACTTTTTGTGCGACAAGGCCGACTTACACATTGTCGCTGATACTGCTTTCGCCACGATTTTTTCATGAAATGTTTTTTTGGTCGGGTCCCCTGAGAATTCCAGAATAGGGACCGCCTTGTACTGCTATAAAAAGTTCTCTACAGCTGTCCACAAATTTCACAGCTTCGGGCTTAACGATTATTTTGTAAGACAAGGATATGCGTCACAACGTAGCTAACATCTAGGCCACACTCTTAAGTGTTTTAACTATTCTGACCTGGACTTGCTGGCTGTGGTTTAACCGTAGCAGTAGTCACCTGATCTGGTGGGATTGGCACCCCGATCGTTGGTGATTGCCGGAGAAATCGATGTGACATGCTTAAAATAGAGCTGACATAACAAGAAGGTGGATTATTTAACGTCTGACTTTCTCTCGCGATCTTTCCCACAAGTTACTCACCGGAAATAAATATAAGAATGAGTCAGATGAACTGTGTACCTAATTTTATGCCATACTCTTTTGTCGTCGCCGTCATTACTATCTTCAAATTTATGATCATTATCATAATCATCGCTACTATCAACAATCACATCATCATCATCATTATTATCATAATAATCAATCGCATCATCATAATCATCATCATCAATCTTCATTTATTGACGCTGTCCGAGGGCCCACATCAGTAGAGAAATATTATTAAAACTGGGATTTAGAACCAGTAATCCACGTGGAACCGGTAATAAAGGGCCTAACCCCGAGGCATCCGACGACTTTCAGTGCGTTCCTGGTCCTGTAAAATCCCCATGCTGCTTTTGCTGTCATGTTTCATTTTCTCTTTCACGCCTGCTGCCTATTGGTTGTCCTCCACCCATCATGTCCAGTGTCCACCTATAATATCCTTTCAAGCGTTGTTGGTCCGGCTGCAGTATAACCAGCTATGGAATAATCTGTCCTTCCCTACTTCTCTAAGTCTTCTCTCCATATCCGAGTTCATTTCCCAGTATTAGCACATGTGTTTATTGTTTCTTGTTGTATTATTGGCTTATATCAGACTTGTATTATGGATTCATTAATATCATCATTATTATTATCTCCATTCAACTCCTAAGGACTATAGGCCCTCAACAAATAAATGCCAAGTCTCACTATGATAGGAAACTCTTTACAGAGCGATACAACAGGAAGCAATCTGATCATCAGAAGACGTCCCCCCGTCCGACAAGTGTTTCGGCCCGATATACTCCTTTACACTCTAAGAGGGGGGGGGGGCCCACTTGGGTCATGACTCCCAAGCGTCTCAGCCTACTGTTGTCTTGTATCGAAAATGAACCCATTTCACTTATGGTAGCAACTTTAAAATCCACAACTCTCTCTTCCCGTCCAAGAAGTGTGTGAGATCATCATCTGCCCCATGTCATCAGCTACAGGCCCATGTCTTCCTCAACATTTTCGTTTCCAGTTCTCTTCTCCATGGGTTGTTCCATATACCGCTGCTTATTTTAAACTGGGGATTCCAGAAGTAGGACCCCATCGTAATGTTATCAACAAGTTTCCTCAAGATGTGTCCTGTCCATCGCCAGCGTCTTCTTCTCTCATCTCTAGTTCCACTGGGACTTGTCTGGTTCGTGTCATCAGTTCCACGGTAGTAACATTTTGTCATACAATTTCAAGCCTTCTATTCTTGGCAAACACCCAGTTATGAAAGTCTGTAACATTTTGGGTTATCTTCTTCTTCGTACACTATCAGACGTCAGGTTGAATATTTTCAAAGAAAGCAGCGGTCAACTCCATAGAATGGTACTGGTGATGGCCATATGTGTTTTCTCTGTACCTCATATATTGAGCATCTTTGGAGAAGGTGTTCAGCAGTCATTTTATCTATGCCACAGTTACACTCATCGGTAGTTCCTATCTTTAGCTAGTTGAATAGATTGTATCCCAATCTGTTGTGGCTCGTGCGGAGTCTGAAGATTACCACTCGTTCTCTTCTGCTTAGCTGGTAACACGCATCATTTTGTGTGTGGCTTGGATGCTATGCATCCCGTTTGTTCTTGTATCTGATTCTGATCAGACTCTTTGCCTCTTCGAAAGTTATGCTTGTTTGGCTGAAGTAGCTTTCCACCTTCCTTTGCCAATATGTGAGCCTTTTCACTGCCAGGGATGTTGCAATGAGATGGGATCCATTGTACGACAACTCTTTTGACATAGTTTATGGCGCACTCCTCTTAGGTCATTCAAGTCTGCATTATTCTGGCTTTTTAGCGTTGCAACAATCGACTTTGCATCTGTGAAGAAAGCAACTTGTCTCTCGGTGCTTTCCTCCGTAATTAAAGCTTCTGCTGCAGTTTTAAAGGCCTCTGCCTCTGCTGTGAAGTTACTTGAGAATTGTCCTGTTTCCACTGACAGCCTGTTCTGTGTTCCAGTGCTGAAGCTCAGAAGAACACCCCCCACCTCCAACACCAGTTGCATTTTGGTTATAATTATGATTAAATAGTTTTGTGTTTAAGTGCCCCCGTGTAGTTTCCAGGGGTCCCCGAGGAGACAAAGACAGAACAGGACAACTATAAAGCTGGCAACCTTATCAGGGCTACATAAAAATCACCACTCCATGTACACATTAATATTTCAGTGCATGCTTCCTGCCTTGGGATCAACAACAGTGGTAGACCCATGCTCCACGAGGAGCAAACAAATGAAAATGACGATGTTTTTGAAGTGTTAAAGTTTCTTCAATAACACGGGACAAACGGGACAACAAAACCAACAACCAAAAAGCTTGATACTTTTATAAATGGAAGCTTTCATAGAATAGAAGGATTGAAGTGGTATGACAAGATCACTATTGTGGAACTTGTGACAAGGACTAGACAAACGCCAGTGGAAAAATGAAATGATAAGAAGACGCTGGAGATGGACAGGACACACACTGAGAGAAGTGAGGTTGAGGAAGACCAAAGAACATATGGAAAAGATAACTGGAGACAGACATGAAGGGGATGACGAAGACATGGACAGACCTTGAACAGACGGTAGGGAACAGGAAGACTTTGGCATCAGTTTGGCGAAGGTCTATGCTCCTTTGGAAGTTGAAAGGTGAAATAAGAAAAGCACGGCACTGAAGTAAAAAGAGTATTGACCATTTACTGTTGCTGAGACGTCAAGATGTTGTGAGAAGTGGTGTTAGCCGGGAAAGCTGACAGCGCTAGACATGACCTACTTCTCTGAATCGATATCTTTTAATCAAAGCTTCCATCTTCTGTGAAGACACTGTTCAAATATTTTAATTCACTGACTTGTTTAACTGTGATAATATTATTAACGTCTTTGCGACGTGCACCTCCGACCTTCAGGCTTTCATTTTAACTGCACTTACATTATTAAATTAATTGCTAAATTTGTGTACAGTGTTAGCAAACATACGATTTAGGAAAGTTCTAGTTTCAGTATCACGAACTCTGTTCTTTACGTGGAAGATTAATGAAAAAAAAAATTTTGAGGCTCCGACCAGAGGATAATTATACCGATATCGTGACATTAAGAGTTTCCTATACATAAAATGATAGTGTGTCTGTTACCTCCCTGCATCCTTGCGTCCAGTAACATTCCCACCACATTTTCGGGAAAATATGGAAACGGCGCGTATTGCACTGTGCTTTAAGTGAAAGTCATAATGAACATCCATTTGAGCCAGCCCAAGTAGAGGCTACCAATGTATTTTATTTCGATTTCACAGATATCTTCGCAGGTAACCCGTCAAGAAATGAAGGTGAAGCTTAATAATTTAGTTTCATGTCTTTTTTATTTTACCTTTTCTTTTTGTATCTTTAACGTTCTGTTAAAACTAAAGACAGAGAACCGTATTTTTTTTTTTTTTTTTTTTATATTTAAGAAAAAAATCATCACAGACAGTAAATAATGTGGATGACTTTTCATTCCACGATCCATTTAGAGCCAGGCGATGTCAGTCTTCCCTGACGTGTTTAGACGCCGTCAGTGTCCCGTGACTTTAACACTACACCATGAAGCAGCCCTTGTGTTTAGTCAACTCTATATAGCGCTCACTCCAGGAAGGAAACCAGAACAGTTTAAAGTATATAATCAGGGCACAGGTTATTAAAGGCAACTGTTTTAAATATAACCGTACATTTATTAAAAAGTGGTTAAAGAGCTGTTAATTAATTAGTCAAATTAAGCTATCTTTTTCTATTTCCACTTGTCAGTCTTATAAACTGGTGTCGACAGACGCCTGAGACGGACTGCCAGGTTTATAACAGAGATAAAGGTCAAGGTAGTCCCATAGTAGATACTGTTGTAGAGTAGTGAAGTGTTGGAGACTACACCATACTAGGTCTAGCATCGAGAGGTGGGATGACCATTTCTCTTCCACGCTGCCTTTTCCTTCCCTAACTCAAACAGTACAGTCAGGTACCCATTTACAGCTAAGTAGACTGGAGCGTGTCGGTACCGTGAGTCGAACCCGGCGAGAGACCAGCGCTCTAACCACTCTGTCAATCGGACGCTCATAAGAGAGATAAATGTGGTTATTTCAGAGCCAATGGCGAAGAAGAAGTATTCTAAACGGGCTGCTGGTGCTGAACGTTTAAGATGTTGCTTTATTCTACAACTCGCAAGGTTTTCACGGCAATACCTGCTCGTATATTTACTAAATTCATTCAGTAGTGCATGTGCAAAATATAAGGATTGAAATGGGATGAAAGATTACGAACGTGGAATAGACAGAGAGCCAGACTAACACCGCTGGAACAAGACGTGAGAAGAAGACGATGGTGCTGGATGGGACGAACGTTAAAAAAAACTAACAGACAACAATACAAGATAGTCCCTATCCTGGAAATTCCAAGGGTAAGACAAAACTGAGGGGAAACAAAATTACACGGAGAAGAGGACTTAAGATAGACACGAAAAAGATACAGAAGACATGGCAAAACCCTGAAATGATGGCACACGGCAGGAGAGCTTGGTAGTTTTTTGTTGTTGAGAACCTCTGCTCCATTGGGAGCTGAAAGGTAATGATGAAGATGATATTTCAAAGGAATACAGTTTATCAGCTCTTACACGAGACACAACTCATATAGACAACAGGAGATATTCCCTTAGAGAATTGTTTTATCCCTTCGTGACGTTTGACCCATCCTTTCCCAGCAAAGTTGCAATCTTTTTCTTGGATGCGTTTCCGGCCAGGGAACTAAATTGCACGTCTGTTGAAAACACGCACATGCTGTTTCCATCCTTAATAATTGCCAATGTTTTATTCTGGACACAATTTTCTGGAATTTTCCCCATTTGTAATTCGTGTGAGTATGAATAAAGATAAATGACAACAGGGAAAACGTGTGCCGTCATCAGGACATGAACAAGCACAACATAACTATTTCCCGCCATGTTTTAGCGGGTGACTTAGTCGTGAAGCAATAATGCTTTAAAGCGTAGTTTCCAGCCCCCTGCTTGCATCAGCTATTGTCTGTGTTTAGACACAAAGCAACAGTCTAGATCAGTCTTTACCAACTGGTCTTCCGCCGAATCCTAGGGTTCCGGAATTCACCCTCAGGGATTCCGCAAGAAATCGTGAAATAAATAAATAAAAATGTTTTACGCCATGGAAAATTATTTTAAGGGGTCCAGCCTGATTAAACGGGACCTCAAGACGCAGCAATAGAGACCGCAGTCAGCGACTCATAGCTTGACTGCCTGCGTCAGGACCAGCGAACCAGAGCTGGTCAAGACCGCACTCCACCTCCACGTGGTGGTCCTGGAAACAGTCTGCAGCTGTGCAGGCTGGCTGAGCGAGTGTGGATCGAAATGGGAAGGCAAACCCGGTCCTAAAAAATGCCGTGCAGAAGTCGGATGTGTCGACCGAAAGGTGCAGATATCACAGCTACGTTGGAAACAGACACAACGCAACCACCGTCCTTTTCAGGGCGAACGAAGAAGAAGAAGAAGCTTGATTAAACGGTTTAAAACACTGCTCTAGATCTTATTAATTACTACATATCTGGTCACTGATTGATGAAGGGAGTTATCTAGCACTACAAACTCACACTGGTATAAGGGGCGCAACTCGCATGTTCGCATGGTGATCACGAGACGGGATGAGCGTGATGAACACAGTGCGTGAGTGGAAAGTTCGCATGATCTCTACGCATTTATACACAAAGCTAATAATTTAACAAAATTAATGGTGAACAATCGCTTTGTCCTTGAGAAGATAATTTAATTTCTGGTAGATTATTTTATCGATCTGGAAGGTAGGAGACGAAGACAATGGAGAAGGTGGAAAATGCAAGAGAGAGTGGAGTAATCTTACGTGCGATATTATCGTTAAATAAAGGACTGTATGATATACTGAGAAACTTACATCATCATCATCAATTTCCTTTGCCATCCTTACACAGCAAAGAGCCACTAATGCAGCTGTACCCTTGGCAGGACGCCCACCTAGCAGGCCCATGCTCTTGCAGTAGTGGTTTCTGTAGCAAATTGTTGTATGTGCTAAAGTTGCCAGTCTCATGTCCAACCTCATATTAGTCGCCTTGTACGACATACATTGTCATACTTGAGCCAGAAGAATCGAAACTACTTGTCGCTTAATTCGGGTTCTCAGCTGGGAACGCTGCGTTGTTCTAGTTAGCTGTCATTTTCAGACCTAGTCCTTATCAAGGTTTCATCATGCTGGCGGATAGATACGAGTAGTCCTGTTTTCAGGCCTTAGTATTTATCAACGCTGCAAGTGCTAGCAGTCCTGTTAGGGCTATCCCCTTTCAGCGGTTTATCGTGCTAGCTCACAAATGCTAGCAGCCCTATTCAGGGTGTAATATTTATCAACTGCACTTGAGTTGACTGAGTTCATTTATTTCTGAATAGCAACTGCGCTCGGACATAACCAACTAAATTCGGTCTAGGCTGAAAGAAACATGCCTTTCCACAAGTAGGCACACTTTTGTTGTTGATATTGTTATTGATCCATTGGCGTTTAGGGTCTCGCCCTTCTGCCCAATGACATGTCTCTTAAAAATACAAAAAATAAAAATAATAAGGTGTCAAAACAAGAATCGCTCTGAGATTTTCGCAAATATGAAAAAAACCAAATGTACAAAAACAGAGTTTCCCACTTTACATTTCCTTTTTTTTTTTAAAGGGGGTTCGCGTGGCTAAGAGGTATGGCGACCGCCTCGAATTATAAAGGTACCGGGTTCGATTTCCAGTAGAGAGAATATAATTTATGGACTTTTTTTCAGGACCAGCGGTCTTAATGATGTCACACTCTACCCTGGTCTCCTGAGTAGTAAGATCGGATGCCTAGCCTTCTCGGATAAGGGCGAACGAACGAACGAACGAACGAACTTTATTTTCAAAGGGTTAAGAATTGGGCACGCAGGCCCGTCTGACATTCTGCCCTTCCTTTCTCTCGTCTTTTATACTGGTTTCATTTATTCTCACATTCATTTTACCCATCAATTCAAGGAATTCAACGTTATAAAGGTAAAATAATAGCATACTCACATTCACAGTATCTAATTATAAACATGAAATAAAGTGAGGTCATGTGTGTAAGTTGCGCACGTTAAAAATCCCTCGGCAATTGGAAATCGTAAAGAGTAGGCCACACGACAGAAATTAAAAAAAATTAGGAAACCTACCAACCACAAAAATATTTATAGAATGTGTGATTCCTATATACACACATTGGGATTCTCGACAGTGCTACGGAGTTCGTGCACTGTGCTGAGATGCTCCTTGTGTGATCTAAGGGAGGAGATCGGAGCAGTGATGGAGTTGTCCGTTTGCAATGAAGATAGTCCTTCAAACCAAACCAAACCAAACCAAACATTTGCTTTAAGAACAAATAAGGGACAAATGAGGAAATGATGATGAAGATAATTACTGTCATTATACAGAAACGAGAGAACAGACAGATGTGTCAAGGAGGTCAAAATAACCCTAGAACTGGTGTCAGCATTTTTAAAAAAAATAATTCAATAATAGGTGTCAATCATTTTCCTTTTCGCTCATTATAGAAACAGGAGCCACAATTGTAGCTGCTTCCCTTGCAGGAAACCTGCACAAAGCATTCACATGTTCTTGTAGCAGTGGTTTCTGTACCAATTTGTTTGACATAATGAGGTTCCCAGCAACATACAAATCTTCAAATTAGTCGCCTTGTACTAACTGGCCTGAGGGAGCAATGGTTGTATGTTTCTTTGTCTCATTAAAGACCCCCGGGAATGGCACGGGGCTAATAAATGATAACAGAAAAATATAATTCAGATTTTAAAAAGCTCACTGCTCATTCCAAAATGGAGGTCGGGTGAATTTTGTGTGTGTGTGTGTGACTAAGAACTGGTCACTATGTGCTAAAATGCGATATATTCAACAATTTTATCGATTTACGCACAAAATGTCCTGTCCAGACATGAAAAACTCGATTTACGCACAAAATGTCCTGCTGAGGCATAAAAAACGATCGATTTACGCATAAAATGTTCTGCTGACATGAAAAACTATCGATTTACGCAAAAAAGTCCTGCTGAGACATGAAAAACTATCGATTTACGCAAAAAATGTTCTGCTAAGACGTGACTAGCCATCGGTTTACACATAAAATGTCTGGATCATGAAAAGCTATCAATCTCCACACACAATTTCTTACAGACAATGCAGTCCGATTTACTCAACGATTACCTTTTCTATGGAACAATTTTTTTAAAGACTTTATATGTTGTTTACTTAATGATTACTCTGTCTACTGAACAATTTAAGATCTTTTGGCCTTAGTTACTCAATGCTTCCTTTGAGTATGAAAAAAAATTATTTTTGGTTTTCAACATATTCCCTTTCCTATTATCTTAGACTCCTTGTTACGCAATCTCATCCCTGCCCAGTTGTTATAAATTCCATTTCATAAGTTTTTAATATTTCAGTTTCCAAGATTCCCGGTTCACATTACAAAAAAAAAAAAAAAAAACCTGTTGAGTGTTTCATAACTCCCTATTCAAATTTATGAAATTCTCTGTCATCGGCCCGAAAACATTGGTGACAGATTGTTTCCCCTCACACAGAATAGCTTTTAGCCAGTGCGCATGATCAGAATTAAACAACGGAAGTAGTTAACTATTTTTGTTTTATTCCAAATCGTATTGATTTGATTCGTTGGAATATTATCGTCGACCGTTAGTGTATTAGACCAAAGTGAGAATAACACACTTTAAGGTATTATGTGGTGCCAGTAACATGGCACATTACGGCGCCAAGGGAATTAAAGCTGCCGATACGAGTTTAGTTGCTTGATTACATTGGTCTTTCTTCCGCGGTCCAACCATACTTGGGTAATTCCACGTGCAAGACGTGTTATTTTGCTTCCTGAAAAGGCAGTTTGTCAGCGTGACATTAATTTAGATGGGACGGGGGAAAACAAAACATCATAAATAAAAACAAAAGAGATTGAAAAAATAAAATTTCAACTTGTAATCGTTAGAAGACTAACTGACATAGAACCACAAGTAACAAGACAACATGCTTGTCGAAATTAAGGTAGCGTCAGTCATTTATAAATGTTAATCCTATCCAGTTCCGATGTAGAATTCTCAACAACATAATAACCACTGTCGGCTTGCTAGGCCAGCCACCGCAACTTCAGCTCCCCGCGACGCTTCACAGCAGTAGTGGACCGAAACGGTTGTAAAAAATATACTACTCGTCAAAAGTCAAGGGCCACTATTATTTTCAATACACTTTTATATAAGCGCATAGAATGATTAAATGAAGGAAGTTTTTAGTAAAAATGGGTGCAATATCTTCCTCTGACAGTCCTCTATGCATGTTAAGCATAAAACAACTCACCGACAACCATGGTGATCACGTGCAATTTGGTTTGCTGACCATAAATTCACATTTTTAATCTGTTTTTTTTTCAAACTTCCGTACAACCAAACAGGTGAAGTAATCGTGCTGATTGTCATTCCACGTGCAATGGCGACTTTTCGTGAACAGAGTTCACTGTTAATTTGTTTTACAATCAGCAGACTTAGGGTAGTTTCATCACTTGCAAAAACCATGCCACCGAGAAGAAGTCTTGACACCTTACAAAGAATGAGGGCTATAGCGTGGGTTGAAAGTGGTTTATCTGTCCGTGAGGTTGCTAGACGGCGAGCAGTGTCACACTCTACTATCCAAAGAATTTGGGAGAGATTTCAGGCCACAGGAAGTGTGGAGGATCGCCACCGGCCAGGTCGCCCTAGATGCACCAATAGACATGATGACCGGTACCTCTTGTTGTCAGCCATGCGCCATCGAACAGTGACTTGTTTCACTCTAAGATGTCAGCTGAGACAAACTGTAAACGTTAATGTCAGTCAAAGCACCATTCGCAGACGTTTACATGAATTTGGAGTGGCTGCTCGACGTCCTGCAGTCAGAGTCCCTCTTACTCCAGCTCATTGCAGAGCCCGTGTTGCTTGGTGTCGAGAGCAAATCCGATGGACAAGGCAACAATGGAGTCAAGTTCTCTTCACTGATGAATCTCGCTTCACTGCCAGCTCATTCACCTGACCTTTCTTCGATTGAGCACCTCTGGGATGTCCTTGGTCGAAGATTGTCAACAAATCACCCCCTGCCAATGGATGTTGCACAGCTGACTGCATTTCTGCTTCAGGAATGGCAAGCTGTTCCTCAGGATACTCTTCGGACCCTTGTGGACTCAATGCGTCTACGCCGTCTTGAATGCCTTGCTGCAAACGGTGGTCATACCCGAATTTGAAATGTCTATTTGTCCTATATCTATTGTGTGACTTTTGAAAAGGTGGGTGACACACTTCACAGCTTCATTGCGTTTGAATGTGTGTTTCCATTTCTTTACGTGACATGTCAATTTGGTATTCAATAAATGCCGTTTTGACTGATACCAATTACGTTTATATCAGATTTGTTTTATGGTTTCTACCAAGGTTTTTCTAAGTGGCCCTTGACTTTTGACGAGTAGTATATTAAAAAGAAGTAATCCTATACAGCAAGGGTCGGCAACCCGTCGATCTTGATCTACCGGTAGTTTCCACTGATTCATTTGGTAGATTTCTAGGTGAAGGCGGGGAGAAAGAATTTTTAACATAGGTAAATTTCGGACTAGCCCTCTCCCACCGACATTTAAAAACGCCGTGTTCCTAGGTTTAAAGGTACTTTCACCGCATTCCGAATGAAAATCGACAAGCAAGTGTGACAAAATATATTCGTTTTGTTTATCTGGTCTTCACTCCTCCTCAGCAGTGTTACTCGACCATTCCTTCTACTTGCTAATTCTTCCTTTGTTTACTGTTTACGCTTTCATCGTTCACGGTTATCTTTTCATATCTTGTCCTACATCGTCACTCACTATCCGGATTTTACTTGACCGCTCGACATGTTTGTTAAGATTACGGCGATATCCGTATTGTCAACACAAGACGGAAAAACAAAAGATTAGCTGGGATTGCCTTTGTGCAACATCGCATAAGGCGAAAACCTAGACGTTGTCGGCGAAGGCAGATAACAACCTATGAGAACTGGGACATGGGTTGCAGATAGTTGATACTAACTATGTTGTCTCAGTTGTCCAATATGGATAACCGATGGTATTTGGAGATAGGTGTCAGTCGCAAAGATGACATGCCCAAATACACGGCAGATGCCATTAGTGTGTCAGGAGATATCAATCTTGTTAAAAAAAATTAAGACATGGAAAGTGATGTAACACTTCTAGCAGATTTACTTTGTCGTATTAATCAACTACAGGAAAGGAACATCTTGGAAGATATTATCAGTGATATATCTGTAAAGTAGTGAGTTTATAAACTTGACAAGTACCAACAGAAGTGGCAAGACTTTATATCGCCATGGAGTTTGAAAATAACATGTAAAGAGCAATATTTTATGTCGTCATGTGGTAATGTTCTACATGAGGGTAGTAGGGGCCCTACCAAAATCAGATACTTATTTGCAACTGCAATTGATTACCCCTGATTAGATATCTCCTCGATGAAGCAACATAGGTGTGTGGGCGAAAGTTTCGCTTATAACATACCGCTTTGTAAGACTACTTCACTGACTTCCAATTAGAAGAATTCAGTACACTGTAACTTCCTCTATCTGAGGGATTACGGCATCTTAAACTAGTTGCAGTAAATTATGGCCATTTTGTTCATCACGCCTGTGTATTACTTCGCCCAATATCGTAATATAATATGTACATTTTATCGTTTTATATTTGCATTTTCATATGTATTATTTGCTTGTGGATGTACAGTTGCATATAAGGCTGGCAACCGTACCATTGCAAATAACTTGACACATGAACCTCCATAGAGAGCAGGGAGTGGATGATGAGATCATAGTGTACTTGTTTAGTAAACTAGCACTTAAGGATGCTTTATATATATATATATATATATATATATATATGTATATATATATATATATATATATATATATATATATATATATATATATATATATATATATACAGTACTTTGCAAAAAAAAGGCAGTCATATTTTCGTAACGCAGCACACTCATAGAAGCAAATAATAATAAAAACTGTATGTCCAGAGGAAGATTGTTATCTCCCCTATCTATTAACAGTGGTTTCAGTACAATATAATGTTGCCTTCTCCAGCAAGGCAAGCCTGGATGCGGCGAGGCATACTTCCCACAAATGTTTGTAGATAAATGAGAGTCAGACTGTCCCAGTATTTTTCAGCTACCTTCTTCAATTGTTCAACGTCTCTGAGTCCACTCTTTTTTAAATGATTCTTGAGTAGTGCCCAAACGTTTTCAATTGGGTTTAGATCGGGACTGTTGCTGGGCCACTTCAGCACTATCACATTCTTCTCTTGCAGCCATGCTTTGGGGGTATGAGCTGTATGATTTGGGTCATTGTCATGTTGAAATGTGCACCCATCGAGGTACATGACCTGCATAAATGGCAGAAGGTGTCCCTCTAGTATGTTGATGTACCTTTCTTTCGTGAGAATTCCTCTGAAAACACACAGTGGGATGGCCCCTCTTGCTGACACCCCTCCCCAAAGATGGAATTTCTAGGTATGTTTCGGTCGTTGGTACAAAGGCGTTACAGAGCCTTTCGTCCAAATATTTATTTGAGCAGGATAAGACGAAACAGAACATTCATCTGAAAAAAATCACATTGTCCCATGACAAATTTTGGTGTTCGTGGCACCAGTTCAAGCGCATCTGTTTGTGAGTCTCTGTGAGCAATGGTGACGAAATTACCCGCTTTTTTGTGTAATTCATCCTGTGTAGCTCCCGGTTGACAGTAGCATTAGATACCTCTGGGCTTCCCAACTCGATCATGCGCTGCCGTATGTTTTCTACACTCTTCATTGGCTCAGCCCGAACGATTTGGGCGAGACGCCGATGGTCCTTTGTGTCCAAAATTCTTGGCCTCCCACTACCTTCTTTTCACTCGATTCCATTACCTGCTTTTAATTTACTCACAACTCTGTATACAGTCTGCTCAGGAATGTTCAAGGTTTTAGAAATGTTGGAACATGTTTGATTTCCTTCATTCCAAAGCTGTGAAATTAACATACACTTTGACTTTGTATCCATTTTCTGCCACTAGCATTAGAAATTGTCGTCTGCTCTATTATCAAGGGACGTTACTCTAAGCTAATTTATTTTTTACTTTTGGTAGTGTTTGCTCACTTCAGTGGAGTGCACTTTTTGGGCAGAACATGCATATTTAATTAGATTTCAGCTTAGACCGCCTGATGCTTATATCAGGAGACCCAATACTCAAAAGAATAATTTGTTTTCCTCTTAGCTTGTGGTACAAGTTGCCAGCAGTTGACGCTAGACACCAACCTCAGACGGGTCTTGAAGACGCTTGACAACCTTTGTAGTTACCCCAGCCTTACTGCGCTGGACGTGCTTCAGCCACCAGGTTTGACTACTGAAGAGAAGTACAAGGCACCTATGGGAACAACAGCGGCTGAAGCAGACGCCAACCGACCCGACACTGAAAGATAAGTACCATAACAGCGCAGCCAAGGGACATAATTTTAATTTTTTTTCTTCAAACTAATATCCACCTGCAAAAATGTAGATCGTCCAATGAGGAAAATATTCATTTTTTATAAACAACTCTAGTTATATTAATCTTGTTAATCCATAAGTGATTATTAAACCTATTTATCGGTAACTATAAATCTATAGTTGGGTTAATCACATCGAGTGAATTGTATGTCTGCACCCGTATGACTCAATTGTTTTAAATATATAATCATACAGAGCTATTAGATTAACACATACTGAATTACCTTCAGCTGGGGGCTCAGAAATACGAGTAAATATATTTCCTCACAGAAGGGGCGGGAGAATAATAAGTTCATGACAGCTTAGATGATCTCTGTTGTTATGCTTCCTTTTCTTTAAAATCCTGTGAGACTCCCTAAAGTAGAAGCATTATTCTTCTATTTATATCTCTGCCAAGAGTAATCTTGATAGAAGTTTGATACCTTTGAATACCTTCATCATTATACATTAAGTTTGGCCGTTATTTGACCACTATTGCGGAGCAGAGGAAGCGATACCGTCACAGCTAGCTTAGTCAAATTCGCTTTATTCGTGAACTGTATAAGAAGTATAGTTAATAATCGGTAAAATATTTCCTCTTACTGTTCTGCGGCTCTCTCGATGGAACTGCAGGAAGCAGATCATGCGGCAGACATAAGAGTGACATACAGGCTGGACTTATTCCAAATTCCAAAATACTCTGGAATCTGAAAACAGACAGGATTTTATCAAGGTAGATCTTTAGAGAGTTCAACTTTCTAAAGTAGATTCCCACAGCTCTTGTGCTGCCTATCCCTGCTATACAGTACGCATCTCTTAATCACATTTCCGACAACAGAACTAAAAAAAAATTCTGCATCCAATCAAAGATCTAAATAATGCCATATCCATTTAAAAAAAAAAAATAATCCTACATTTCATCAAGGAAATAAAAAAAACCCCTGCATAAGATCATCATCATCATCATCATCAGTTGCCATCTCCACAACGGAGGTTGGCTGTAATGGATCTCCAACGTCTTCTGTCTCTTGTCTTGGTGGTACACTCTGATAGACTCTTTCCCGTCCATCTCTTGATGTTATCTTCCCACTTATAGCGCTGTCTTCCCCTTGCACGTTTACCTTCAACTCTCCCTTCTGTTATGGTCTTCTGCAAGGTGTTATGCCTTTTTATGTGGCCAAAGTATTTTAGCTGCCGAACTTTGACCTCTCTCATTAGTTCTCTTTTCATACCTAGATTTTCTAGGACCTCCTTATTTGTTTTCATCTCTTTCCATGAGATACGCCCCATTCTTCTATATATCCACATTTCAAGAGCCTCAATTCTTTCTTCCAAATGCTTATTCATCGTCCATGTTTCTGCACCATACAGAAATGCAGAATATATATAACACTTTATGATTCTCAGTTTTAATTTATGAGATAACTGTTTGGATGTCAGTATATGTTTCATGTTGTTGAATGTAGCTTTGGCCATTCCTATTCTCTTCTTGATTTCTGTTTCACATCTGCCATCTTCTGTTATTATATGACCAAGATATACGTAGCTCTTGACTTGTTCCAGGATTTTCCCATTTACGCTTATCTTTAATGTGGGTTTATCGTCTGTTTTGCTAATTATCATAGTTTTTGTTTTCTCAATATTAATGTCGAGTCCATATTCATGACTTATACTGTTCACTTGCTTCACTAGTTCTTGTAACTCCTGTTCGCTTTCAGCTAACAACACGGTATCATCTGCATATCTAAGGTTGTTTATTGATCTTCCACTGATGTTCAGTCCTGGTATTTCCTGTATCTGTTTGAAAATTTTTTCGGTGTATAAATTAAATAGGCAGGGGGACAGCACACAACCTTGTCTGACACCTCTTTTTATGTCTATGTATGGTGAATAATTCCTTCCCGATCTTACTGTGGCAGTTTGCTCCCAATAAAGGTTACTGAGTATTCTTATATCTTTTCCATCAATACCTATGTCTTTGAGGCATTCAATTATTTTCTCATGATGGATTCTGTCAAAAGCCTTCTTATAGTCAATGAAGCACATATACATACTTTTTTGGACCTCTGTATATTTTTCTGCTAATCTTCTTAGGCAAAATATTGCCTCTCTTGTTCCACTGTTCCGTCTAAAACCAAACTGTTCTTCTTGGATTTCGCTGTCTACTTTACTTTTTATTCTTTCCTGTATGATTTTGAGCAGTATCTTAATTGCATGACTCATCAGGCTGATTGTTCTGAAGTCTGAACATTCTGTTGCATTTGGTTTTTTGGGCAATGTTATAAAAACTGATGTCTTCATGTCGTGTGGTAAATATCCTGTATTGTATATATCATTGCATATTTCTGTGATTGTATCTATACCAAAGCTCTCCAGAGCTTCTATCATTTCAATGTTTATGTTATCCATGCCTGCTGATCTTCCTTTTTGTATCATATGAATGGCATTCTCTACTTCTGATCTGAGAATGTGTGGGCCTTCATTAGAATCTGGTGATGGTTTTTTACCTCTGTTGTCCTCGAATAGTTCTTTTACGTATTCTGCCCATCTGTTTGATATGTCTTTCTCATCAAGTAATATTACACCATTTTTGTTCTTGATACAGCTTCCTCCTTGTGCAAACCGCGACCGATTTGATAATTTCTTTATTTCTTCATGCATATCTCTTGTCATGTGCTTCGCTTCCAAGTCTTCTATTTCCTTACATTTTGTTTCTATCCACCGTTCTTTTGCTTCTCTACACATAGTACGTATGTCATTGTCTATTGTTTTATATTCTGGAGTATTTTTTGCTTTCTTTCTTTCTGCCATTTTATTCAAGATGTCATCTGTCATCCAAATTTGATTTTTCTTAGACTCCTTTTTAGGTAAATTTGCATTTGCTGATTGTATGCTTGTTTTTAAGCATTCCCATTTTGCGGTTGCTTTTTCTTCTGGGTTTTCTCTTCTATACTGCTCCATGCTTTCTGTCAATAACTGTTGGTATTTATTTTTGACTTCGATTAAATATTTCTGTTTTATATCTGGTTGTTTCAGCGCTGATATTTCTATCTGGGGTTCCTCCTGTCTTCTGTTTCCTGCTCTTTTCAGCTTTATATTTACTTTGATGACAACTGGATTGTGATCTGAATTTATGTCGGCGCCAGGATGTGTCTTTGCACTTGTGACACTGTTCTTAAATCTATGTTTTATCATGATATAGTCGATTTGATTACGTGTTACATCTCCTGGGCTTTTCCATGTGTATAATTTCCTTGGGTGATGTTCAAAAAAGGTGTTACATATGACCAGCTGGTTTTCTTCACAGAACTGGATAAGTCTGTCTCCTCTATCATTTCTTGTCCCTAATCCATACTGTCCTACTATTTTCTTGTATTTTCCTTTTCCTACTTTTGCATTCATATCACCCATTACTATCAACACATCTGTAGATTTGACTGGTTTAAGTGTGTGTTGTAGCTCTTCATAGTATTCTTCTATTTCTTCCTCGCTGTAATCTTTAGTTGGTGCATAAGTTTGTAAGATTGATATGTCGAATGGCTTTGCTCTCATCTTTAGTAACATCATTCTGTCATTGTGTGTCCAGTATCCACATACGTATTTTTCTAACTCCTTCTTTATCAACATTCCTACCCCTCTTTCGTGTTTTTCTCCTCCTGAGTGTATGAGCGTGTACTGGTCTCTTGTTATGTAGCCTGTATCCAAAAGTCTTGCCTCTGCAACTCCCAGTATATCGAGTTTCATGTCGGTTGCCTCTAATATAAGATTGTCCAGCTTTCCTTCTCCGTTTAAAGTTCTAACATTCCATGTTCCTATTTTTAGGCTTCTCCTACTAGTTTTTAGGTGGTCTTTCTCAGAATGCTCCCTTTCAACAGAATTTAAGGAACACTCGTCATTATGTACTTCCTTACTCATTAGAGGAGTTGCCTCTTCCCTGTTAATTTGTACAGTAGATTCTTCCCCAGGGGACAGAGAGTTCTCTACATATCGGTTCTTATCTTGTTGTTGTGATTCCATTACTTTCTGTAGGAAGTACGTGGTAAGGCCCCAATCTCTTCCACGGTGGCTAGCCATTGTCTTTTTCTATATAAGATCAAAGAATTGAAAAGCAGCAATGAACACCTTTAGCGCAATAAGCTGTAAGATTCCTTAATTAAATGAATAAATAAACTCAGAGGAAAACCCGAGGCCTACGAGCAGTAAATAATAAATGAAAATGGGTATCTGGCAAGCGTAAGAAGGCACTCGTAAGAAAGAAAGAAAGAAATAAGAAAAAAAGAACAAACGAACGAAGGAAGGAAAATGAGACCGCCCGGACGGCCCCATCGCCTCGCTGTGGAAGTGAATCGTGAAAGGACACACAACAAAAATCAGCACCCTCTTCATTAAAACATACATGGCACACTCGCTTAATGGTAGCATAATTTGTTTTCAGAACAACAAACACCATGACCTTGTCAGGACATTCTGACAATCGACACGAGAGGCTCCCCCCCATGATGAGATGACCCGACGAGTGATTAAAATCCTGTCAAGAATCCTGGCCCACCTAGTGCGCACGGAGACCTCTCTACTTTACGGCATAAAGTGGTGCAGAAAATAAACAAGAAGCCAGTGTTAAGTAGTCGAAACACAACATCTCGTGTCAGTTCTAATGCATTAGACAGCTAATGTTACAGCGAACATGTTCGGATGACTGTAACTCGCGAACATGTTGTTTTTTTCCACGTCAGGTTAAGTGGCAAACACTCAGAAACAGACATGCACACACGTTGTTCGACAGGATAGTTAAACACTGTATTTGTCATCCAAGCTTAACATTTGACATTCAGGGGTAACATTTGACATCCAGGCACAGCATCTAACATTCAATGGGTAACATTTGACAATCAGAGGCATCACCGACATTCAGGGTAATATATGACATTCATGGATAACATCTGACATTCAGAGGTAACATGTGACATCCAGACTTACCATTTGACATTAAGGACTTTAAGTTTTGCCTTTAGGGGTAACATTTGACATCCAGGCTTAACATTATACATTCAAGGGTAATATTTGACACTTAGAATTAAAATTTGGCATCAAAGATAAGCATTTGACATCAATGATTAACATTTGACACTCACAGATAACACTTGACATTCGGCGGTAACAAATGACATTCAAGGGAAACATTTAACATCCATGCTTAACATTTGACATTTAAGAGTATTATTTGACACTCATGGCATGCCATACAAGGCGATTAACATATGGTTGTACATGAGGCTGGCAACCTCATCATGTCAAACATATTGCCATAGAAACCAACGCTGCAGGAGCACGTGACTGCTTGGTGCATGATCCTATACAAGGAGCGCGAAGTAAAACGATGATGAATGATTTGACATTAATGAATAGCATCTGATGTAACATTTGATGTAAGATATAACATTTGATGTAAGATGTAACATTTGATGTAAGATGTAACATTTGATGTAAGATGTAACATTTGATGTAAGATGTAACATTTGACATCCAGATTTGCCATTTGACGCTAAAGGCTTAACATTTGGCCTTTAGGGGTACCATCTGACAGTCATGCTAAAAATGTGATATTAAAGGGTAACGCAAAGGCAACACCTGCCATTCAGGGGTAAAATTTGACATTCACAGATAATACTTAACACCCGGGATAGGCATTTGACATTTAAGAGTGACATTTTACATTCAGAGGTAACATATGACACCCGTGGATTCCAATTTGACACTGAAGGCTTATTATTTAGCCTTTATGGGTAACATCTGAATTCCAGGATTAACATTTGACAATCAGGGGTAACATGACATTCAATGGTAACATTCAATATTCAGGAGTAACATATGACATTCAAGGGTAACATTCAACATTCGGAGATAACAACTGACAGCCAGGACATTACAGATTTTCACAGATGGGTGCCTGCGTAGAACAGGAAGACTGAAATGGTACGGCGCGATCATCATTATGGTACTAGTGACAAGAACCAAGTACGTGCCACTGGAACAAGATATGGACAGGGCATACACTGAGGAAACCTGCAGATAACATTACTGGGCAGTCTTTGTTCTGGAACCCCCATGGTAAGAGATGTAGAGGGAGATAAAAAAAAAACAAGCGGAGAAGAGTGCTGGAGACAGAATCGAAAGGGATGAGAGAAAGATTTTGAGCTGAAGGCACAGGGCAGGGGTCAACTGACGTGAGTGTGAGTTTGTTAAAGGCATATCGGCTGTTTTGTTTGGTACTGAAAGAGTTACTAAACAAATAACTAATAATAGCTTGCTTTTAATAAACATGCTTTGGTGATTAATACATTCTCCGGATTAATCTGTTTGTTTTCTAGCATTTTGATGATTTTATGACGTTTCACTTGTCGAATGCTGCACGCAAACACACACGCAAGCACACTTACACACATTAATATTTCGCTTGCAAAAATACTTCAATATGATGAAACTGGCCAACCTCTAAAAATCCACTACATTCTAAAACCGAATCCGCTGCCTGCCCTAGCTTATTGTAATGTTTCCCTCTAATTCCCTGTATGATCCATTTAGCGTAAATGAGACGTGAGAGTTTCCCCTAAAGTCCGTGTCCTCCGAGGACCCTTCCTAGCGTCAACTCGCATAACGTAAGCGCGTGTTCGCCCTTTGTCAAAAGCCGTTACTCTCAAGAGACCAGCCAATCAAAAGCTGGCATTTTCCAGATCACCAGGCGTTCATGAATATCCTTCAGCCGCTTATCCCCCACGTACGCACACGACATAGAAAAGTCTTCAACTTCCCCATGAATTATGTTTTATCAATTGTTATAGTGCCACTGACCCGGCCCGTGGTCGCATAATACTTGCCAAACCTCACATATAAGTGTCCCAATGGGGGCAAAGTCTTTCAATTCAATTCATTTTTTTTTTTACCATTTTCATTCTTTAAGGTGTTTGGGACTATAACTGCAATTGCCAGTCTTTTCAACGTGTTTTATGAGCTCTTGCAGTGGCCATTTCTGTGGTAATATATTCTATAATAATCATTAAGTTGACAGTTACAAGCAAAAATTTTCGTTTGCCGCGTTTGAATATATGCCCGATTGGGAGCAGTAATCATAAGTTGGCTCCTAAATGTTCCGAATCCAGTATCTCGGATGTCCTGCACTTTCGACTGCAGTCAGTTATATAGAGCTTGAGACATCAGTCATCCAAAGTCTGAGACATCAGTCACCCAAAGTCAGAGACATCAATCATTCAAAGTCTTGGTTCACAGTAGCGTGGACCAAAAATGAAATGAAAGAAAGAAGAAGTGATAAATCTTTAGTGATAATGTTACAGTAGTATATTACAAGCAGGTATATTTTATAAAATGTAATAGTATTTTAGCTTCTTTCTTTGTGACGGTCATAACAAGAAACATTTAGTTGTGGTAACAGTACTAGCAAACTTCTACAAAACAAAACACACAAAAATAAAAATATGCCCCCCACACGACTGATAGCAGTTTTAACGGAAACAGACTACATCGTTATCTTTGAATCTGAATTGGGCTTTTGGGAAAAGCAAAGAAGAAATCGGCAACGTGCAAGATGGAAAATGGCGAGCTAAAACAATGTAGCTTCAAATCAAGTGAAGCAAGTACCAACAGTTTCAATCTCTGGCGGCATGTAAAAAGGTGCTCCTCTTAAAACATATGTGGCTGTGGTTACAATAAAAGACTAGGAATATTGCTGGCGCAATAAAACGACGCTTATCTGGCACAGGAGACAAGATTTGTTGCGGAGCTTCATCTTAAAAGAAACCAAAAATTAAGCAAGCAAAACGTGACACATATTTCAAGTCCTCGAAAATTACAGTCACTATTGATGCGATTACTTTCCATGAAGTGATTATGACAATGGTTTGCTTCATTTTCAGTACCGCTCACTACCTTCAAGTTGAAGGAGAAAAAAAAATTAAAATAAAATGCAGGTTAGATGGGACGCAGCTTGTCGTTTCGATTGGGCAATTTGTGGTTTGCCTGAGCCAAGACATTAAAGACGATTTGATAGCAAAAAAAAATGTATTTATTTTTTAAAACAGAATCAATTATGAACATAAGAATGAGTAAGTGATTTTTGTTTATATGTCTGCCTGAAAATCCTTGAATAAACAATGTGTCTTTTGTATAGTAACAATGCGGTTTTTTTTTTTAACTTAACTATAATATTTTTTTATTTTTTTTAAAAAAGAAAATTTAAGTCGGAACGCGGATCGGAGCTGGGGCAGTCAGTCACTGTCCATTTTGGAGCGAAACGATTCAAAAACTCCATTACTCCAAATTCCTTGTTGGCACACTTTCCTCTCACGGCACAGTTAATGGACTATGGGATGGAAACCTCGTATCGTCACCATCTGGTTTACCCAGCTAACCTGAGTACCTGACTCTGTTCCATCTTAGCAAAGCAAAGGCAGCGAGGAAGGCAACTGGTCACCCCATTTCATAAAGCTGAACCTAGTATGGTGAAGTCTGTAACACTTCACTCCCCTACGACAGTTTCTGCTATGGGACTACCTTTAAATTTGACTCATATTTATCGCGTTAATGAAAAAAAAAAAACAAGTCTGTGTAGGTGCACGCGCATGTGAAGGGTACAAGGTTGTCTATTAACGGCTCGATACACAGTGTATAAATGCAGCTTTGGGACAACAAAACTTCGTTTCCACACTCATCATTTTCAAACCCGCCAACGAAAGTGTTGGATACAGAATCCAAAGATAAGAATATTGCTTCGCTTCTAGCTCTGATTGAAGACTCACCAGAAGATTGCCCAAAGAATTGACATACTCTTGAAGCAGTAGTTTCTGTAACATTCTGTTTTACATGATGAGGTTGCCATCCCCATGCACAACCTCATATTAGTCGCCTTGTACGACATGCTTGAGGAAGCAGCAGTCCTCACCATTCTTTGTCTCTTAAGAGATGATCAGTGAAGTACAAGTGAAGGGTAAAGTGGAAGCAATGACAGCGAAGTTGAAAAATAAATAATAGCACAAAGGGACAACGGAATAACAATCTCTTAGAGAAAAGAGAATGTCTGGAACCTTACCAAAAGTCTACCAAGGGCAAACGAATCACGTCATTAATTTCCGAAGTTTGGCAGAAACTGACTTCTAAAAAAAAATGTGGTCAAGAGAAGAAAGGAAACAAAATCTCCTTGTGCCTGAATTAGACTTCTGAGAAATGTAGTTAAATGGAGAAAGACAAAAACCACCACGGTGCTAGAAACGGACTTCTGAAAAATGTGGTCAAGCAGAGAACAAAAAACCACACGTCTTGTTTTTTGACTGCTGCAGTAAAGAACATTTGTGAAGTAGGGGGCGAAGAACAGGCGATTACAAGTAGTATTCTTCTTCTTCTTTCGTCCTTAGCCACCGACCGTCAAAGCAGTCAGTGGCCATTACGCCTAGTGGCGTCTTAGGGCAACAGCAGATAGGTTTTCTTTGCCATTGTTTCCCATCACGCCTATTGGCGTCTTTAGGGCAACGGCAAATCAATCCATTTGCTAACAGACAGACATACTGAATGACTGGAGTACAGACAGACAGACAGACTGAATGACTGGAGTACAGACAGACAGACAGACATACTGAATGACTGGAGTACAGACAAACAGACATACTGAATGACTTGAGTACAGACAGACAGACATACTGAATGACTGGAGTACAGACAGACAGACATACTGAATGACTAGAGTACAGACAGACAGACATACTGACTGACTGGAGTACAGACAGACATACTGAATGACTGGAGTACAGACAGACAGACATACTGAATGACTGGAGTACAGACAGACAGACATACTGAATGACTGGAGTATAGACAGACAGACATACTGAATGACTGGAGAACAGACAGACAAACAAACATACTGAATGACTGGAGTACAGACAGACAGACAGGCAGGCAGGCAGGCAGGCAGACAGGCAGACAGACAGACAGACAGACAGACAGATAGACAGACAGATAGATAGATAGATAGATAGATAGATAGATAGATAGATAGATAGATAGATAGATAGATAGATAGATAGATAGATAGATAGATAGATAGATAGATAGATAGATAGATAGATAGATAGATAGATAGATAGATAGATTGGCGTAAAATAAGGATGGATATAAAGATTATTGGTGGTCAGAAGCGCTGATGTACACACATAATGCCTGAAAGACTGACAATGAGAAGTACACACTGCCAGTTTTTTGGATAAACCAAGAAAGTCATACGGTACTTGTCATGCCAGTGACACGTACACGTGTAGAATTGACATGAAACGGACGTCAATCATTTGTGTGTGGTTATATTTTATGAAAATCTTAGAATTTATTAGAGGTAGAGCCCCATAGCAGATTCTGTGTTAGGGAAGTAAAGTGTTAGATACTTCACTTTACTAGGTCCAGCTTTATGAGGTAGTGTGACACGCTTCCCTTCTTTGCTGACTTTTTCTTTCTTTTTTTCAAAAGCAGTGTCAGGTACCCATTTAAAGTCGGGTAGACTAGAGTGTGACGTCACCAGGATTCGATCTCGGAACCCTATAACTTTGCCGCTTCGCGAATCGAACGCTCTAGTGCAGGGTTTCTCAATCGGGGTTCCATGGAACCCTCATTGGTGCGCAGTGGTATGGCAGTGCGTAATAGGACCGTGTTCACTGTCGCACATACTTCATATTTCATTTGCATATTTCATTAGCATCCTGTAGAGTATAAACTTGTGATAAGACTTTCAGGTCTCTTGGATAATGTAAAGAAAAAAAAAATCAAGTAATAAATTTCAACCCAAAAAAAAACAGTTTCTCCTACTTACACTACGGACTTACTTTACAGTTGACATCCTTTGAGGGGAAGGGGCACCATACAAATAATAAGTTGGCCAAAATAAACAGATCCACAGACCAAATAAAAATCATTCTCAACTCAAAAGAGCATTGACAATTTTTATTGATTATTATATTTACAGCTTAGTGCTCACGTTAAGGTGCCATGACCTGTAGTTATAGTGATTTTTATGCAGGGGTTCCTTGAGGCCTGACAATTATTTCAATGATTCCTCCAGGATGAAAAATTTGAGAAAGCTGGTCTAGAAGTTATAAGAAACAAAAAACGTGGAGGGAAAGCCGAACAACCTTATTTATTCCTGCCTTGTGCCTTTCGTCCCTACATAAAAACACTGTTTTCTATGAAGAGAGTTAAAGAAAATTGATGAAATGATTATATGATATATATTCCTGTATGAGTTTATGAGCAGTTTTATTGGAGAAGCCTTCAAAGACCCCTAGATCCCCTGGATGATGAAAATGTTAGAAAAAAAATAACATGATATATTTCCCCATGGCAGCTTTAATTACAACTGCCGGTGAAGTGTGTAGTGTATGGCGCCAGGGGTCAGAGTTTGCTTTGTCTACGAATAAGACATAACAAGACATTACAGTAAATACAAAATGAAATCTGTAGCGAAAACATTATAAACAATGTGGGAATAATTGTAATCTTGATGACTGAAAAAAGGGTGGGGGTAGTGGGTGGGATTTAAGTCTGCGTAATAAGAGAAAATTCTAACAGGAAATTACATTTTTTTAAAACTGTATGTACTATCTCATTCCCCCCCCCCCACTCTCACTCTCTCTCTCTCTCTCTCTCTGCATCTGTGTGTTCGTAAGTGTGTAGGTGCGTGCAAACGTGCTAGAAATTTTAAATTACTCTATATATATAATTATAAAGAAAGAGTATTTTAATACATTTGTCTTTCGGTAATCTCCAAAAGAACCTTGCCAATCGTTGAGCACAAAATATTCTTTGAGGTTATTATATATATATATATATAGTTATCATGGCCTTTCAGCTCCACAAAGAGCATATGGCCTTTGAGAAACTCATGCCAAGTCCGTGCCATCAGGTCTGTATCTTTCCATGGCTTCCTTATCACCTTAATTTCTGGCTCATGTTCTTATCTTTGATTTTTACGGTTTCCTTTTCCCTCTCTTACCCTTGATTCCAATAACAAGGACTGCTTCGTAAAGCTGTCAACAGATTTTCTCAGTGTGTATGTGTTTGTGTATGTATGTATATATATATATGTGTGTGTGTGTGTTAGGGAGAGAGAGAGAGAGAGAGAGAGAAAGAGAGAGAGTATATAGATGCAGACATACACACTAACAACGTGATATAAAGTATTTAACAATGTGAAACAGTAGCGGCGCCAGAAGCGGATCTACTATGAAGCTAATGAAGCTTCAGCTTCATGGCCCCCAAGTCCAGTTTTTTTTCTATATTATAGTATGTGTCTTTCCTATCTTCACACACTTTAAAAAAAGAATAATGTAGGGGCCTCTTCAACAGTTTAATTTTCAGGGCCCCAAATATGTAGATCGCCACTGTTTTACCTGACCGTCTGTATCCATGACCACAATCAAACATTCACATGAACAGTCAGATTTAACACCTTTTCATCTCAGCATTATTAGGTAATTCCCCAGTTCTGATCTCACATATATATTAACATTGGGATTAATCCTAAAGATTGCTAACTTTCGAGGACATTTCCAGAGTGGTTCCTGTCCCTTTTGCTACAATTATCAAACACATAAGTTAAGACTACAGACGCTTTCCATGAAATGCCTAACACACTGGGAGTCTGGGGTAGACATGGAGAAGGTCTGTGGTAACGTGTGGAGAACTGGGATAAAGAAACAACCATTAAAATATGGAGTCTGCCGTATATTGCAGAAATGGATAAACTACTTCCTTCAACAAAGGCATCCCATAGTGCAAATACAAGGAAATCTAAGCCACAGGAAGAAAATACAACAATGGGTACCTCAAGGCGGTGTGACAATAGCTATACTCTTCCTGATTTATATCAAGCACATAGTTAACCAAATAACTATGAGGGTCCAGAACTCTCTATACGCAAACAACCTTGTGTTATGGGCAACAGAAAAAAAATAACATAAAAACAGCAAACAGCAGGATGCAAGAAACCTTATAAATACTAGATAAATGGGCACAAGAATGGTTACTAAAAACAGATGAAAATAAAATAGCGTACACAATTTTGGCACTCTCAGACAATGAACAAAACAGTCATACTGCAAGTGAATGGACATGAGCTGCCAGAAGAGACGAATCCTCCCATACCTTGGAATTACAAGGTACCAGTAGATTGACATGGGACAAAATCACACTGATAAGACTGTACCAGCAAATAAAAGACAAATCAAAAAAAGGTCGACAGCGACTTGCTCTGATGAAAAAAGCTAGCAGAAACAGTTTGGGATGTACAACATCAATTGAAGACGTTAAGGACAGGAAATGTGAGACCGGGACTATTTTTTTTTTTCGTACACCCGCTAATACTCGAGGCGAAATCTCAGGTTATTTTTAATGTCTAACCTGACATTGATTTTTACGTGAGTATCCTATTTTCTTGTACAGAGACAAGTGTCCCTCGCCATTCAGGCAGATACTCGCCGTTTTCGGAGGTACCCATTAGAGCTGGGTCGGCTCAGGAGCAGCCAGTCCCTGGTCGACGACACTCCTTCAAATGTTCTCGCCAGGTCTCGAGTTAATCCAGTCCAAATCCCGGTCGACGAAAAATCTTCAAATGCCGTCGCCCGGGTTTGATCCTGAATCACCCGGTCGCCAGAGCGGTGTTGTAACCACTACGCTAGCGCGGCTCCCAGACCGCGACTATAATATGGAATCTAAGCCCCGGCAACTGCCTCAAAATCCAACTTCGACAAAACATCTACAATATAACAACCAGTTGGAGAGAATCATTGTGGGAGTAATGAAAATGTCACGGATTGCCTCCTCTGCTTTGCAATAGTGGTCCAACAGTAGCTAAACTCAAAAGTATCTAAACTAGGTCGTAAAAGTCTTCGCACAAGATTACTCTTGGCAGAGCTGTAGATAGAAAGGTAATGATGCTTCTATCCCAAGGGCATTTCACAATATATTTCCGAAGTCAAGAACAATGCTGCTTTGGCAGGGTAATTGTTAACTTATATCAGTCCGTCGCCTTTTGTGAAGAATTAAGCAATGGTTATAGCCCGTTCAAGTCCCCAGCTGGTGTAAATGCAGCGAAATTCTTTTATAAGTATTAGCTCTATAGATGTAAATATATCTCTAAATGTATGTATATATATATTAAAAGAGTCTTGCTCATACGTTTGCTTTCATACTTATAATAACTGAATCAACTATGATTGTTATGTTTTAAAATAACATGTAACATATTTAATAATCAATTAGTTTTAACAGGTTAAAATAGAGATGAAATGATGGTGAATTTTAGAGTTAAATACAATTTCTCGTCATTGAGACTTGGGTTGAGGATTTAAATTTAAAAAAATCAAAATTTAATGTCCGTTTGCTGATGCCTGTTACAAGCACTTAACTGGTATGAGTGTGTCCTGCAGCCTTGGTTTCGTCAGTTCTTTTCTGATGATGACACTTCACAGCCTGATAGCTTCGTTCCTCGAACGGTCTGAAAGCTTCGTTCCACGAACTTTTAGACAAAATAGAAAGAACAAATGCCTCTGCTAAGTACATTTGTTGGCTGCAAATTAACAGGCGCATTGTCTCGCTGTCCACCCACCAATGTTAGTCTCTCTGAATAGTTAAATGGCTTTTGAGTATACTCCGGGAATATGATTAGAAATCACCAATATTCTTCTGGGTATTAAACTGGGAAAATATGTGCTTGGACAGCGCGAAAAGCACTCATTTGCCTGAATTACAAGTAACAAGGTACATATATCTCACACAATGATATGATAAACTTGAGGCACATATGATGTAATCATCACTCATCACTGCTCCAGTCGGAGTCTGGGGTCACCTCTGCTGTCAGTTGTCTGTAAGAAGAAATCACCAGCGCTTGATGTAGTGGTTTATGAATATACTATTTTCATATGTTGAGGTTGCCAGCCTCATATATAACCACTTAGCAAGAAAAACATGTCAAATTCACATTTGTAAAATAAATGTTTATACTTACCTCAAAGTAACGTTTGGGAACACAATCTCCTGGCACAGTTAGAATGGACACTTGCAACTTAGGATAGATGCTTTCGAATCACTTGGTCTGGAAATTTTGTATTCCTCTTATGAGGGGTGATCTGATTCCTTAAGACTCCAGTCTTTGTATTTAAAAAATGCGGGTTTATTTTTTTAAGTGTTAAAGTTGCCCAAATACTCTGATCTGTCCGGGTCCCTTAAGTTTCCAGTCTTTGTATTTAAAATGCGGGTTTACTTGTAAGTTTAAAGTTGCCCTAATACTTCGATCTGTCACTTATAATTTTGGAATTCTTAGTCCGATCCTTCTGGCTCCTGGCAGTTGGTAATTTGACGTTGCAATGCAGTCTGATCTGTGACTCCGATTTCGCTAGATTATATTTCCAATTCTCAGTTCAAAATCCAAGATTGTACTTCCGAAGAATTTGCCAATGAGAACCATTGTGTATTCAGGCTCTTACTTTACACAAACCCAATCCCTTTTGCACTCTATGGGTAGGGGTGTTAAAATCATAATAACCCCGCGTGTTTTAAAATATTACATTTTAAAATTCCAACGCGTGACCTCTTCTCATTTCCAGTCTAGATGTTTTCCGCCAATATTGACTAGCCAAACAGATTATCTGTAATAATTACACAGGGATAGGCCGGTGGAAGCTATTATCTCATTATCACATGTGTTTTCGCTCATCCCTCAGACGGTTATCAGACAGACAATAATGGTTTTCTTTTCATCGATCGTGAGCGACCATATTGTGTCCATAGAGATCGACTCCTATCACAGGTGGCTAGGCGACTCAACTGATAACGTCTTACCTGCTGACCGGTGTAATTAACCTGGTATTATTACGGTTCACCTGGCGAAACGTAAACAGGTCTGGGTGCGGTCGCAGCAAGGAGAATGTAAGGGCAATAAATATACCTAATAATAGGACGAGTGAGAAAAATGAAGAAATGAAGTGACACAGCCGGAGGGGACTAGAGTTATAACAAGTGCACGACTGATTTCGTCACAACAACTCAAATAACAGAAATGAACAAGATCACAAAGCTACAATCCAAAAACTGACAGACTGACAGAACAGACTACAGAGTACAGGCAGGAAAAAATTAAAAGGCTATTTTAAAAAACCCCAATGAACGACAGTCTGCTGAAAGGTTACCGCTAGGCTAAACTCAAGAGAAACTGCTTTGCAAAGAACGCTAGAGAACTCGCCTACATTATAATAGACCTTGCAAAGAGAAAGGCATTGTCCCTAACTGTAATCTATATATAGTAACGTGGTTCCTATATACACACACACACACATATATATATATATATATATATATATATATATATATATATATATATATATATATATGTGTGTGTGTGTGTGTGTGTGTGTGTGTGTATTATGGGGCCGTAAAAACACCCCAGAGGCCCCTTCAAGTTCATGGCATATTTATCGCCCATATGTTTTCGATGTGCGCGCAGCCCACGTGACTGTCAGCCCACGCGACGGCGCGAGCCCGCATCGCTGGGATGTGAAAAGTCTGACGCAGTAGAAGATATATTACTAGGCCACAATAAAGCCTAAAAATAGTTGTGGGTTATATTTGTGTTTTCGCTCTAGAAATAGCTGTGGGTTATATTTGTGTTTTCGTGCCTTCTAGAGCAATAATCGCGTGTGTTATTTGAGTGGCCCAATTAATACGCGGCGCGCACTAAGTGAGCGATTAGGCTTAGCGGCTTATATAAAGAAGGGCCTGGCTAGCAGAGGCCACGGACCAGTCCTTTTCAGGGCTAACAATCGACTAGCATAGAAGAAACTAAACGCACAATATACCCCAATTATAACTAATTTTCAGGTTGAACAGGGTATAACAGCAATATAGCCGACGAACGAACGCAGAGGCCTCTTTATCTCATCAGACACCCAGAGTAAGACACCAGAGTCGATCTGTAGATGCCTTGAACACGTGAGTTAATTTAGATTAGCTTCAGTGATCTAGTTTTATTATTAGTATTCAGCGTGTCTGTTCTAAGGTTTAATGAAATAGATAAAAAGATGTGTTTCATGAGGAGATTTCTTTTTAGGACATTATATTTAGTTCTGAAATGATAGATGAGTGAAAATATGTGTGGATAGGTTTTACTGGTGTTAAGTCCAGATTGTGGCTGTAAGAGTTTAGTAGCAATTATTTTATTCATCAGACCGGTCAAGAAAGGCAAATATAGAATGAAAGTATTTCATACATGGAACTGGACAGAGATGTTATCTGGGACTGTAATTCAGATAATATTAACTTGTTGGCAAGATGGCAACCGGGGGGCCACGTGTTGATGACTGCATAAAGAAGGCGCCAGTGAGTCTGCGTTAACACTCTTAGTTATCACGTGTTATAGGCCTAGTAATGTTACGTTATTTTATATTGTGTGAATTGACACCTGTGTGATTATATTGTGTGAATTGACACGTGGGTGAAGGCAGGTTAATGTAATTTTCTTCAGTAATGGAAGAGATAGTTTAGGTTAAAGTGTATTTCACGATAATTGATAATTCTACTGTATATATT
>JAMPIV010004784.1:690000-697500 GCA_024509875.1 Oreohelix idahoensis | reverse complement strand
TAAAGAACAGACCGAAAGTCCATATCTCAGTGACTACTTCAAGGCTGAGGCATAAGCACCAAAAACATCTGCAACAACCATCGAGAAAGACAGAGATATTGATGCTAAAGCCAAGATAGAGTGTTCCCCATCACTCATAACCGCCCTAAAGAACCATACGAACAATGAATTAGATAGCCTGTCTGAAGCACTAATGGAAACCATGTAAAATTTAAGAAAGTGATATTACAGTGGATTCCTGCACACTTAGAAGATATAAGGAAATGATTAGGCAGACAACAGGAGGAAGTAAAATGTAAACCAAGGACAGGACATCATATGACGAGATAAAAACAAATAATAACAATGACTTTTTTAAATGTCACAGACAGCACACGAGACAGATATAACAGAAGGACACCATTCCTTGCCAAGAATAGATCACGAGATAATATTCAGAATAAAAACCCGGCCACTGTGTTCACAAGTGCCATCTGTTCAACGAATTGAAAATCGGCTGCACCGACAGAAACGTGTCGATGTGGAAAAGACGAGTAAATAGAGGACGTGTACGCCATGAATGTCGGCTTACAGAGGAGCAAACTGATAGCGTGGTCATCGCCAACTTCTTTGAAGAAGAAACTGTATGACGATGAAAGAAACACGAGATGAGCCGTCAACTATATGAAAGAGGTACGAGATGGGTCGTCAACTATATGAAAGAGGTACAAGATGGGTCGTCAACTATATGAAAGAAGTACGAGATGGGTCGTCAACTATATGAAAGAGGTACGAAATGGGTCGTCAACTATATGAAAGAGGTACGAGATGGGTCGTCAACTATATGAAAGAAGTACGAGATGGGTCTACAACTATATGAAAGAGGTAGAAATGGGTCGTCAACTATATGAAAGAAGTACGAGATGGGTCGTCAACTATATGAAAGAAGTACGAGATGGGTCGTCAACTATATGAAAGAGGTACGAGATGGGTCGTCAACTATATGAAAGAAGTACGAGATGGGTCGTCAACTATATGAATGAAGTACAAGATGGCACACACAGACAGCTCATATGAATGAAGTACAAGATGGCACACACAGACAGCTCTAACATTAAAGAATCATATTCACTACAGCAGTTGCTGTCTTCACATTCGACACACATCTTCAGCTCTAAACTTTACTGTAAATTACAGGCATTCACCAGTTTATGTGAAACTGAACAATGCTGTCAGCAATTAGTGAAATTTTTCTGACATTATAGTCTGGAAAAAATAGTGATGGAAGGCATGGTCCCTGGAAAAAGGGGAAGGGGTCGACCTAAACGACGGTGGACCCAGGACATCACAGAGAGTCTGAACTTGTCTTTGGCTGATGCAGGTCGACTTGCCCAGAATCGTGATGCGTTCAGAGCAGCTGTAACGGAGACAACGTTCTGGAAAGAATATGTCACATGATGGATTACAAGATAACCCTTTGAGCGCGCAGCAAAACTGTCACCTGAGCTTCCTGGTCAGAATCGTAAAACAGCGGCGCTATAATTACATGTTTAACAGTTTCTCACTTGCGCGAGGATAAATTGCAATTAGAGATCGCGACCGTGGTTAGAAAGGGAACTCAAAGCGATCAAACCGCTTACGCTAGTTACAAATCAAATAGCTAGACTTTTGTTATTTCATTTCGACGCGCAAAGAGTTCCAGTGTGGTTTTCTATGAAAACAACGAAAATTTTACTAAACGGTGGATTATTTACTTGTCACTGTTCTGCTACCTGAGCTCAAGTTGCAGGCCACAATAGCATTATACAAATGTTGGGAAAATCCGTCGAAATAAAATGAAAGTCTATCCGTTCTCCTTTTGTGAAATTACGGGCTCATAGGAAACAGGAATTCTGAATGGCCAGTCTTCACATATTTGTCTCAAAAACTCTGTTCCCCCATGATAACAACAAATATCGACGTTAGAGATATTTGAAAATTTACTAGTCACAAGTTTAGAAATTGCCGCATGTCGCTCACCGGGGTCTCCGATGTGACAAAGAAAGAGTGGAATTACTGCTTCCTCATGTATGTCGTATACGACTAATGTGAAGCTGTGAAGCAAATTGCCACTGATACACTGCTGCAAGAACATGTGAATGTTTCGTGCAGGATTAAAGTAAGGGGACCAACAGCAGTGGTGGTTCTATGCTCCATAAGGAATGAAAATGATGGTGATTCTGCAGATGGCGCTAGTGTCTGGTCACACATTATCATGATAAATATCTAGGGGAAATCTATCGAGATAAGAGGAAAGTTTTACTATTCTGTTTTTACGAGCTCAAATTTGACAGGAATCTGACATACAATTCTATTCTCAGTATTATCACAATTTCCATGTTCGCTCAGTATGGAGCACACAGCCACAGCAGGTCCACTTATAGGAAGCTAACACTAAAGCATGAATGTGCTCCCGCTGTGATAGTTTTTGTAGTACATTATTGTGCATGATAAGGTTGCCAGTCCCATGTATAAACCTCACATTACTCGTCTCTTACGACATGAACGGGAGAAGTAAACATATTCTTTCTTTGTCTCCTCGGACATCCCGGCCTTCAAGGACGATACAAAATTGTATCAGTTTTATTATATTCGTCATCATCATCACCATGTACTCCGCTTACTAGGATAGATATTCGTTTCATTGCACAACCTCCCTCCGCAACGTCAATTTTGACAAGTTTCAATATTCTGAGAAAGGCAGCAATTTCACTCCAGAACTTTCCTTCTAAGTGCTAAACAAAATTTAATAAATTACAATGTTCTAATAAAGACAGTCATTTCACTTCAGAATTACAATCCCTAGTAATATACAACATATGACAAATTACAATATAGTTAAGGCAGCAATTTTACTCCAGACATCTCTCTCTAGTGCCATAACACAATTCACGAGTTACAATATTTTAGTAAAGGCAGTAATTTTACTCCCCATTCCCATCTTTATTGATAAGCAACATTTGACAAATTACATTATAGTAAAGGCAATAACATTACTCCAGACTTCCTTCCCTAGTACTATACAACATTTGACGTGTTACAATATTACAGTAAAGTCAGATATTTCACTCCAGAACTCCCATACGTAGTGTTACACAGCATTGAAAAGTAAAAAGATTCACGGTATCGACAAGCTCCAGTCTACCCAGCTGTAAATGGGTACCTGACTTTTCTCTTGAATTTGGGAAGGAAAAGGCAGCGATGACGGGTACTGGTCACCCCACCTCTCCATGCATGACCTAGTAGTGTGAGGTCTCTAACACTTCATTCCCCTACAGCAGTATCTGCTATGGGACTACCTTGTTACTATCCCACTAGCACACAGAGTACGTTTCACTCATTTTCCTGTCAAGAAAGAACAAACTACTTCTGAAGCAAAGACTATTTATCGATTCAGACATTACCATCTAGCCCAGTGTTTCTCAACGGGGGCGGTACCGCCCCCTTGGGGGCGTTTTCAAGATGTCTGAGGGCGTTCTGATGGGTCGCAACGATTGGGGGTCGCCACTTCCATTCAGGGGGGCGTTGCGTACATTTTTACAAGAATCGATATGAAACAATTACAAAAGATATTCCCCTTCGCATAGCTTGTAACACGATAGTTTTTATTTGCCCTGCGTCCCATGGAGTGTTTCAAGGATTCCAAACGCAAAATTTTAGTACCTGGGAAGTTACCATTGTCAGGAGACAGTAGGCGGAGATTTATGTCCCTTCAACACTCGAAACATTCGTTAGCCTGTCGACACACCCAAGCTAACCTTCTCTCTCCACTCTCGACACACCCAAGCTAACCTTCTCTCTCCACACCCAAGCTAACATTCTCTCTCCACCCTCGACACACCCAAGCTAACCTTCTCTCTCCACTCTCGACACACCAAGCTAACATTCTCTCTCCACTCTCGACACACCCAAGCTAACTCAGCACACAGTTGATCGTCATCGTGGGTTTCTGGCCTACTTAAAATTGTGGCACCAGGTTGTTTTAAAACAATTCATTGTGTTATTGATCAACAACATTTAGTCGCCAAGCATCTTGGTGACAGACTCCACAAATCATTGAACTGTGTTATCAGTGTTATTAACAAAATTAAGGCGCATTCGTTGAACGACAGATTATTTCGTAAACTTTGTTGTGATAATGGTGAAGAGTTTGAACGTCTTCTCCTACCCAATAAGTACGATGGCTGTCCAAAGGTAACTGTTTAAAAAGATTATGGGCATTATTTGATACTGTTGTAGAGTTTTTGGATTCAATCAAAGACGAATTTAGTATTGAAAGAGAAGTATTGCGAAACGATGTGGCCTATATTTCAGATATATTTGAAAAGTTAAATGAGGTTCTCCTTAAGCTACAAGGAAATGAGATCAGTCTGATTAAAGTGAAAGGAATTATCATGGGGTTCATCAACAAATTGACATTATATAAAAATAATCTTAGTCGCCGAGAACTTTCTCATTTTCCATGTTTACTGCAGTTAGGTGGGGACAGGCTTAAAGATTTAGAGGTTTGTTGCAGTCATTTGGACGCTATTAAAAACGATATGAGCATTAGATTTAAAGACTTGCAAGAACTAATAATACCGGATTGTGTGATTGATCTGTTTGAATCTGACGTGAAACAAGTTAGTCAACATTTACAAGAAGAATTAATTGAGCTACAAAATGACTTCGAGGCTAAAGCACGATTCAGTCACACACATTACGAACAATTTTGGATCCAGCAGAGGCTTGCGTATCCCGTTCTTTGGAGTGAAACTAAATTGCTAATTACAGCATTCCCAACGTCGTATTTGATGGAGAAGGGGTTCAGTGCAGTAGTGTTGCTGCTACAAAAGCAACGAAACCGACTGCAGATTTGTAACAGAGGAGATTTTAGACTTCTTTTAACAAACTTAAAACCAAATATTTCAAAACTTTTTTATGAATGTGCTTTCTCTTTTTCTTTATATTAAAAGAAAAGATAACTCATTAACTGCATTGCTTTTTTAAAAGTATGGTGGGATATATGTGTGGGTGTGTTTGTGTATACCCGATAAAGAGCAAGGGGGTGTTAAAAAGGTTGGGGGCTTTTTAAAATATTAGTTGTCAAAAGGGGGCGTTGCTACTATCAGGGTTGAGAAAGACTGATCTAGCCCGTCCAGTCAGGTACTAAACACCATTCTACGATAGCAGCAGCTTTATAACCCGTTTATAGGAATTCAGGTACGTGTGAAAATCCTTTGATGTACACTGACTAGGACTGCAGGTATTAGGAATAGCTGAAGAAACCGAAATACCGGGACTGCGGGTTCAAGGGGTTAAATAAAACATGTATCAATGTTCACTGGGTCGCATATCAATCCTTTCATAATTAAGTGAATGTTCTTCTGGTTTATAAAACAAGTTACATCCTTAAATCAGCATTCGATTTTAAAAGCATAAACGAATGTAAAATGTAGTACCTCAGTACAAAACTGCTAGGACCTTCATCATCTCATCTCAGCCCGTAACCCGTCATGGGTCGTAGGGGTGCCATGGTGGAAGCATCAGCAGACAGGGTCCTCCACTGCTCAAGCAGTGGAGCTTGGACCTAGGACCTTAAGGGGTTAAAAACAACAGCAAGCATACAAGGTTCCTGAAGCCAATATAAAAAAGTATGCTCATGAAGCAGTGTTTTCTGTAGCAATGTTTTTCATGATGATGTTGCCAGCCCCGTGCACAACATTCCCGAGGGAGCCGTAGCCATATGCCTTCTTTGTCTTAAAGAGACCCCCGGGAACTAAACGGTGTGTGTGTGTGCGTATATATATATATATATATATATATATAAGGCAAAGTATGTTTCTATGTTCTTACAAATCCGCATGCCTTATTATTTCTTGATGAATTTTGGCAGAGCGTCTCTTTAATTACGCCGGGTAAAGCCAAGAAGTTATTTTATAATTTAATATTGTAATTATGACATTATGAGTAATTAAAGTTTTTCGTAAGAAATTTAAAGAATCCATTTATTTCCCAGGGGCCATTATCAAATAAATACATATCAAAAATTTGGTTTCTACTGATAATTTTCTAGGCGTAAAACAGGGCCGTAAACAGTGTCTATCTGAATCACGGGAAGCAATCCAAAACACATGTTAAAACTATTCTTTTATGTTTGTTATTAATGACGATACGTTTGCATATTTTACAAGATAATTAAAAATGTTTAACTAAACATTTTTACTTTAATAGGAAATAGAAGAAAAGCATTTCCTTTTTTTAACTATGTAATTTTAATAGCACTCATTTGACCAAGCGGTTTCAAATTGGATCAGAGCTGTATCGATACATATATTAAACCAACGGATATTCTGTGACAATCAATATCCAATGTGCGTGTTTAATCTTAATGAAAATCTAACATGGTTTAAAGTATTATTTTTTTTAACGCATTTTAAAATACGTGGTGAAACAAATTTAAATTGTCTACTGTGCGTGTTTTGATCTGAATGGCAATCTACTTACTACTTACTTAGTCGTTCCCCTTATACCGTGAGGTGTAGAGGTTTGGAAGAGAGAGCGCCAGACTATCCTATCGGCTGTCTTCCTCCTGGCCTGGTTCCATTCTAGTCTTCGGTCCTTCAAAGATTGTCTAATGTTGTCCTCCCAGCAGACTCTGGGTCGTCCTGGGGGTCTGGATCCCTGGCTCTTTGTTTCCCATGCTTGTCTTGGTAGCCGATCTTCTCCCATTCTGCAGACATGGCCAAACCATCTTAGTTGGGACTGTTCTACTTGGGTATGCAAGGAGTGGGATTTTAGGCCTATAGGTCTTGCTGTGGACCATGTCTCTTCTTGCTGCGGACCATGTCTCTTCTTGTTACAACAACCACCTTCCTCAGATACTTCATTTCTGAGGTTTGGATCTGGCTTTTGTGGGTTGTAGTCATTGCCCATGACTCGCATCCATATGTCAAGACTGGGACATAGATGGAGCGGTATACACCCATCTTCGTTTTCTTACCAACCTCTCTCTTGCTGAGGAATCTAACATGGTTTAAAGTATTTTTTACAGCATTTGTAAAATGTGCAATCGAATTTAAATTGTAAAACAGCTGTATGTACTCACTCCACTCGATAGTCGCTTTTTTCCGTTGCAATTATTGTTAAGTTATTTTATAGTAAACACTTTAGTTGTTGCAGAAAACAAAATTATTAAATAGTTATGATAATTGAAGGACCGTTTAAATGTAAGTAACTTTGTCACATGTTGCCAGGTAACATAATTTGGTTTCTACTGATAATTTTCTAGGCGTAAAACAGGGCCGTAAACAGTGTCTATCTGAATCACGGGAAGCAATCCAAAATGGTAAAATTATGAATCAAGGGAAACAATCAAAATGATAAAATTATTATTAAAAGGTCGTAATTTACAACTCTACATTTCTTTATTTTACATAGCAATTTAAATTATTTAAACAGACACTAATGCTTTATGAGAAAATTAAAAAAAAATTACTTTGA